>APFE030664900.1:45321-124351 GCA_000404065.3 Pinus taeda
TGGGCTAGATCACCAATAAGCGCCCCGAAAGATCTCATAATTTTTTTCTTTTTTTTCCTGAAAACTCCTAACGGAGTTCTATTCCTCCCTTATCAATACTACAGTGGCCAAATTCTAAAAATGTCAATGAGGCCAAAAGTCCTGCGAAAATTATACTTCGGTATAGGAACCCTTCACAACGACTCTGATCTGGTGGATCTGAGAGATCTGAATGGCGGATCTGATAGTGCTGGGCGGCAGAACTGACTGCTTCTGCGGATCTGATGGATCTAATAGATCGGAATGGATGATTGGGACCAATCTCTGCTGCTGTTGCACTCCTTTGCACAAGCGGATCTAGAAAAGATAATGATAGAAAAGGGAACTAGGGTCTTGAGGAGTCTCAGGTGCTATAGATCGCAATATACATAAGGGTCTGGCAGTAGTACTCGGCCCAATGGTTTAGGGCTCTAACTAAGGAGGATCGACCATACCCTTAGCTGTACAACTCGACTACCCTATCGTACTGGCGAGTAATCTCTCCGAGTGCTGTTCTCGGTGTACTGTAGCCACAAGACGGCCGAAAGTTTATCTATGGCGAGGCTTCAAGGTAGCTATGGGGCTTCCTATATACCCAGAGGGTACGTGGAAGACAGGTCCGTGCGCGGTTCTGTCTAATGCGCTACTACTCGAAGGGGTACCCACAGGGGTTACAAGGGAGTCCAACAGACGTGACCACCTCTTGTATTTCCTACGTGTATGCCTCCCCAAATCCTCAAATTTATGCGCTCAATGACAGATCCTGTGGTTTAAAGACGCTGGAACACGTCTCTAGCCAAAAAAAAAATTGCTATGAAATGGAGATCCCATCGGCCCTGGAAAGTGCTCTGATACCACTTGTTATGCTCTTAACCTGCAAATGATACCCAAATACAAAATATGCGAAGAAAAGATACCCAGAACACAGAATATGCGAAGAAAAGATACCCAGAACAGAGAATAACAATGATTTTATTATTCAGAGAGTAATGTTCACTTGCCTCTTCGAGGGGGCAACCTCCAATAGAGCAGAGCTCGATTACAAAATAAGACACGATGCTCCTCGCAGGGAGTCTCTATCCTTTATATATGACTCATACATGCAATACCATGGGCCAATACCGTGGTATTACTAATACCATCTATTTAATACTACGACCCATTTGCAACTAACTGTGGTTCCATTATTAATTGCGGATTAACCACTTACAATTATTAATATGGGCTTTATTGACTCTTGACTATGACGTGGTCCCATTACATAAATAAGGGGGTTAGGGTGGGACCCTAACAATTTGATACATAAATTGGAATAGATATCCTTTTCTGCCGAGAAACCAGAGAAGCCTGAAGCTTCTAATGAAAGTGTTACTTCCTTATTAGAAGAAACTGGTGTATTAACTAGATTGCAAAGAGAAAAGCTTGGAGTAACTCCTTTTGACTTTCCCATCCCCCCACGACAGAGGAAAGTTGTTACATCAAGATCAGAATCTGATACTAGCAAGATCATATCACCCTTCCACCCATTCACTTCTCCATCCATTTCTACTCAATCCACTGCTTCCCAACAATCCACTTCTCCAACTAGTACTTCTATTAGTAGTACTAGCCTAGTAGTAAGTTCTTCACCATATGTAACTACTTTTGGACTCACCTTCTCATCTTTTCAATCTCTAACTCAAGCTATGGCCAATCAACTTGCTCAACCTTGGAAAAATCCTGGTGTTGTTCTGGTTGCTAATCCAAATGCTCTCCCAACAAACCAAGAAATATGGTTACTTGAGTACAATCCAGATGATGGTCTTCCAGCTGAAGAACATCTAAATAAATTTATGTTAGCCATGAATCTTAACGGAGATGGACATGAATATGTTTTGATCAGACTATTTCATTATAATTTCCAAGGATCTATTGGATCTTGGTATTTTTCCCTTCCAGCGAGTTCAATAAGATACTGGGATACTTTTCAAGAAGTATTTCTTGCAAAATTTGTTGATGATGGGACCATTTCATCTTTAATCAATGATATTTCTAACTTAAAATAAAATTAAGATGAAAGGATCAAATACTTCAAATCTAGGTTTAACAAGTTACTAAACAAAATCCTAGTTGCCTCAAAACCTGCGATAGATGTACAAATATAATGGTATATATCCTCTCTTCCTTATAACATTGCATTTTATGTAGATAGAGCTAATAAGGCTACCCTTGTAGAAAACATGAAAGAAGCCCTGTCTGTAGAAAGAAGGATTATTTCTTTAGAAAAGAGGTCACAGAGAGACGAAACGAAATCAAGGAAAGAAACATTTAAAGATGATTCCAAAAAGAAAAATTCAAAGGACCCTTTCAATCTTGAAGGCCTTCATAAAGTTTTCAAAAACATGTACAATGAAATGGTCAAAATAAAAAAACAAGTTGCAGAATCCTCTACTCCCAAGAAACCTTTTTGCTCATTGAAAAGAAACCCTTCTTCTGCATCACAACCACCCAATATTATTTCAAATGCTAAATCTGAACCAGAGATAGAAGAAGACTCACCAACCAAGCAGGAAGGCAAAACAAAAGAAGATGTTGAATTAAATGAAATGTGGGATTTCATTCTCCCAACTGAAGAAGAAGCACAAGTTATTCCAGTAACAACAAGAAGCAAAAGCTCTCTTGATATGTCCATTACAAATCAAAAACAAAAAAATGCTACTTTTGTAAAGGAAAAAACAATAAGTAAGAAGTCTAAGACTAGTCAAACTGACCCTATTCCAATAGATCCTCCAAATGCCTCCAAAACATTGGTAATCTCAGACACAGTGGAATACAACATAGTTTAAGATATGAAAATGACGAGAGCAACATTTCTTTACATGAAATCACTAAACTCAAGCAACAAAATAAAACTCTATTAAGAGAATTAAATACAGTTCCTGTGTCCCCTCTGCAATCTACTGTAGTTACTCACGCTGCATACGATATGGGAAAACCTCCCTCATATTCAAACAAAGTAAATATGATAGATTTAGTCCTGATAGGTGATAGGTCTATCTTTCATACTCATCCATTTCTTCTTACTTATGAGATTTTGAATAGAAATGTCCATAATTTCTGTCTTGTTTTAAGTGCCTCTTCAAATATTATGCCAAGAACCGTGTGCATGAAACTGAATATTACACCTCAAAAATATGCAGTACACATAGTTCAATTAAACATAACAAAATTAGAGGTACTTGGAGAAATATCATCAGTTTCAATTAGGCTTTCCTCTAATCCAAAATTTTCACAAATAATTGATATCCTAGTGGCTGACATCCCTGAATTTTATGGTTTAATTATAAGAAGGGATTGGTCTGAAAAGTTGCACATATACTTTGCAACTAACTGGTCTAACATGTGGCTATCATACACTGGTAAGCCAAATCAAATTAGAGTAGACCGAGCAAATTTCTTGAAATACATAGCCACTGATCTTGAGGGAAGCAATGAACTTGTTGCCTTCACCAATAATATCATTGGTAATTACTTAGCTGAGTCATTCTTAGGATCTTGTGATGCTCAGAGGTCCCATTTTTCGAATGATGTTGTAGTGTCTCAAATAGATTTTTTTCACAAACAGATGCTTGAAAGTGTGTTAATATAATAGATAATTCATTATTTTGGACTCTTTATTTTGATGGTTCCAAATATGAATATGGTGTAGGTGCAGGATGTATTCTAATTGACCCGCAAGGAGAGAAAACTGTGTTAGCCTGCAGACTTGAATTTCAATGCGCCAACAATACTGTAGAATATGAGGCATTGATTCAACAGTTATATAAAGCCATTGGCCTTAATGTAAAATATTTGCAAGTATATGGGGATTCTAAAATAATTGTTAAATAGGTAAGAAATACAATTCATTGTGTGTTTGGGCACCTTAAACGATATCAATATCTTTCCCATAATCTTACTTGTCATTTCACTACTTTTAACATTTCTTCAGTTCCCAGATTGCAAAATGCAAGTGTTTATTTACTTGCTAACATGGCATCCAAGCTTATACCTTCTGAGGAATTCAGTTCGGACAGATTTTCAATAGAGTTAGTTTTTAGGCCATGCATTCCTGGTAATGTGACAAATTGGAAAGTGTTTAATAATGATGAGGATATAATCAATTTACTTACATCAAGGGGTCTTATGAGGAACAGATCATAGATGAACATGAGCATGATCTGCAAATCAACCATAAACAAGATCAAAACTCAATTCTGAAGTCTGTAGTTAAGATGGAATATCTCTATGATTTAAAGGATAGTTTCAAGAAAACTACCAACTCCAAAACTTAGAGTTCCACTTTGATATTTGAAGTGGTAAACCTAGGGTCAACTAAAAAACCTCAAAATGTCAACCTAGATCTTGGTTTATCATATGAAGAAAGGATATCATTCATTAAGTTGTTAAAAACGTATAAAGGTGTCTTTTCCTGGGATTATGCAGATCTTAAGACCTCTAATACCTCTATAATTCAACATACCATACCAATGACTTCAAATGAAAATCCAGTACAACAAAAGCTTATGAGAACTAAACCAAACCTTGAAAGTCAAATAAAATTTGAATTGAACAAGCTCCTCAAAGGCAAAACAATATTTCTTGTTAGACACTCAAAATGTGTATCGAATATGGTCCTTGTAAGGAAAAGGAATTTTGATATTAGGATTTGTATTGATTTTACAAATCTAAATAGAGCTTGTCAAAAGGACAACTTTCCTCTACCCACTATGGAGCAAATATTGCAATCAGCTGCAGGTTTCGAATTAATATCTTTCCTAGATGGATTTTCAGGATACGATCAAATTCTTGTACATCCAGATGACAAATTAAAGACAACATTTAGGACCAAGTGGGGAACAGACACTTATCAGAAGATTCCTTTCGAGATCATAAATGTAGGTGCCACATTTCATTGTGCTATGGACATTCCTTTCAAAGGTCTGATTAATAAATTAGTTGTTATTTACCTAGATGACATCACTGCCTATTCTAAGGATAGAAACAATCATTTAAATGACCTGAAGCATATTTTTGAAAGACGAAAGAAATATGGCATTTCCTTAAATCCAAAAAAAATCTTATTTTGCTTTACTAGAAGCAAAACTCCTTGGATTTATAGTGTCCAAGAAAGGGATTTACATTGATCTTGATAGAGTCCAAGAGATTGAAAAATTCCTCTCCCACATAATAAAAAGACCATGTAATCATTCCAAGGCATAATTAATTTTTTAAAAAGGTTTGTTCCAGACTTTTCATAGATTGTCCTACCCGTTCAAGCAATGATAAGAAAAAACACAGTCTTCAAATGGGGAAAAGATTAAAGAGAATACTTTGAGTTGATTAAAAAATCCATTATCAATGCTCCTTCTTTAACAACCCGTTACTTTATCAAAAATTTTGTGTTATATACTTTTTTCATCTGATACATCATATGCAGCAATTTTAACACAACTGAATCAACAAAATATTGAGGCACCCATCTCTATTTTTAGCTATAACTTGCAAGGTGTTGAGTTAAATTATTTAGCTGTTGAGAAATAAGATTTTGTTGTTTTTTAAAACCTTGAAACATTTCAAACATTTTCTTCTTAAAACCCATACAAAAATAGTAGCACCTTACCCTGTAGTAAGGAAATTATTGATACAAAGAGAAGTAGGGGAGAAAAGAGCCAATCAGGTTACTGTGCTTCAAGAGTGCAATGTAGAAATATAGCCAGCTAAAATTGTTAGGGGCCAAGGTTTTTGCAGGATGTTGACTGGTGCTTCTCACCTATTAGCGGAAGAAGGCCAAGGAAATGAAGTGTAGATTTCAGAGGTAAGCCTCAATGATGCACAATCACAATATGCGGATTTGAAGTTTTATTTGAAGAATGGATATGCCCCTATGCATCTCAATTATAAAACAAAGCATGCTTTAAGGTTGAAATAAAATCAGTATGAATTAATCAATGATGTATTTTTTAGAAAAAAATATGATTCAGTATTGTTCAAATTCCTAGAAAAACCTGAAGCTTAAAAGGTCATGCAGGAATTACATGATGGACCAGCTTGAGGACATTTTTGAGGAAATTCCATGGCTCACAAAATCCTGCATGCAGGTTATTATTAGCCAACACTTTTCAAGGATGAACATGAATATGCAAGAAAGTGTAAAACATGTCAAGCTGCAGCTGGAAGAGAAAACAAGCGAGCATTCCATTTACAACTAGTGAACATCCAAAAACCATTCAAACATGGGGATTAGATATAATTGGTGAGATTGTTCCTAACTCTTCCAAGCAGCACAAATACATCCTTACAACTACTGATTATTTTACAAAATGGGTGGAAACTATCCCCCTAAAGATAGCTAATACATAAAGCATTACAGACTTCATTGATCAACACATAATTACCAGTTTTGGCTTATACACAACTTTAATGTTTGACAATGCATCTTATTTCTCTGGAAATATAATGGTAGAATTTTCTTTGAAGAGAGTTTTCAAGTTAAAGTATTCAACCAACTCTTATCCACAAGGTAATGGACTAGCAGAATTGACAAACAAAAACCTCCTCAGAATCATCAAAAGGACTATTGACCAAAATAATAGTAATTGGCACGAAGCATTGACATTTGCTCTTTAGGAAGACATAATTACAAAAAAGGCCTCCATTGGTTCTTCTCCTTTTTCTTTATTTTATGGAAAAGAAGTTGTCCTCCACACAAACATAACAATTCCATCTCTCACCCTAGTGCAATTCATCAATGAAAACCCTTCCTCCTCCTTGCAAGCAAGAGAATTCCAGATTCTTAAACTAGAGGAAGACCAAGAAAAGGCTAAAGCAACCCACTTCCATCATCAACAATTCGTCAAGGCCTCTTTTGATACAACCTCTACCAGTCATAAAACGTTTAAAGTAGGTGATCTGGTTTTGAAATGGGACAAAGGACACAATGAAAAAGGTAAACATACCAAATTCCAAATACTATGGCTTGGCCCTTTCCAAGTCATTAATAGAATTGGTCAATCAACATTTATTTTACAAGACATATCAGGAATGATAGATTCCTTGCCCATTAATGGGAAAATTCTCAAGAAATACTTTTCCTAGAAGATAATATCTTCTCATTTTGTATCATATTCCCCTTAGAATTCTTAGGAAAATAAAAGTTAAGTAGTATTTACTTTTGGTTTTTGAAAGTAAAGTCTTTGATAATATTTTTGATTTTTCGCTTCTATAAGTAGGAAAACTTAAAGAAATAATTAGGACATTTGAGTATTATAGTGAGTTAGATTTCTTTGGAAAAAAAACTTGATCTTGTTGAAATATTTATTCTATGAACAAAATCTTACCTTTACAGAGTATAGATGTGATGTTATCAGTCAAGAAAATAATCTTTGACCTAGTAAGGACTTTTTGTAGATTAGTATCTTAAAACTCTATCATTATCATCCAAAACTCTTAAATGAACCAATGATTCACCCCATCTGATAAAATTTCTCATTTTCAGAGTGTAATTCTAAAATATAAAATACTTAGAAGATAATAAGTCTCATTATGAGCTTGTTTACCATGATCATAGGGAAATAATTAAAATGATATTACCAAAACTGCATACCAAAATAGGGTAATAGCCAATGATCTAATCAATCAAAGGACAAGGGGTCTTATCAACAGCTAGATTGTTCAATTTAGTTACAATCGGTGAGTGGCACTGTCATTATTAGGTTACCAAGCCTAGACAATGTCTTTTAAGAAACAAAAAAGAAAAAGACAAGATCCAAATGAGATTGGAAGCATGTGAATATCATTTTGAATTTTGAAAGCTACTTCAGATGGGACAATCAACCATTGTTGGTTAGAATATAACCTTGTCAAGGCTATGAATGCATGCTGGCTGCAGAGGCTCTATCTGTGATAAATGAGTAAAAAAACCAAAAAGCCAATCTATAGAAAGACACATGCTATATCTCTTTAAAATATTAGTAATGACTGAAGAAGGCATTTGTATTTTTATCACTATAAAGGGTAAAGTAGTTGAATAAATAGAGTGGGTAAGTGATTATGATTCTACATAAATGTTGTTTACTTTATAACTTATGTAATTATAATTCCTATAAATCTTCTTACTTTCAAAGTTCTAGTAATTTCAGAAATCCAATTACAGATAACTAGTTCTCCCAAGTGAATCACCAATTGTTGTACCATGAAACAACCCCCCCATTTATGTATAGTAATAGCTAATGTTACACATATAAATGGGAACCTTTTTTTAAAAAACTTTAGTCTTTAGAAAATAAATACTAAATCTAAGAAATCGCCTCGAAAAAACTCTTAGAACCATCCATGTTTAGGATCCACATCGCAAATCGTAAATCACAATTTTCCACGTGATGATGATAAAAACCTTAAAGAAATTGTGATAGGCGATCAAACCTTTCCCTATGACATACTGAACAACCCCTTAAGAAATCGCAATCACATTTCGTGAAAGTCGAAAATAAATAAGACTGGCCATAATGTCATCCACCAACGATTTGAGAAATGTGATATTGCGATATCCGCAATCGCATTTCACATCATGAGCAGGTAACACTATATAACATTGTTTTAAATAATGTGATGTGTGAATTAGGCAGCACACGTGGGAAGTAATTGTGTTTTAAATATAGTAATGAATGGTTTGACAGGGTAATTAATATTTAGTGACCTGAGGAGAGGTAATGATTTTGCAAGTTGTGGCTAGTTAATACTTAATATCTCATTTGAAATCCTCCCATGATTCAAAGTATTTTCACAAAGCTTTCAATCTTAATCACCCAATATTGTATGCATTGATATATATCATCCATTTCAGGCAATCTACAAATGATATTTCATTGTGGAAGGTGATGCAGAAATAGAAAAAGTTGAGCATTGTAGAGTCTGAGCTTATAGTCTAATATGGTCTGCTGCACTAACAGAGGTGAAACATCTTGTGAGGTGATATACAATAGGCTTGAGGATGAGCATCCCAAGATTACTATCACAAGAGAAACAACTGATCAATAAGACCTTCAAGACTCCAAATCAAGGATGTTGCATGTTCTTTCCTTCATAGGATAGGAGCAAGAGCTCAAATCCTCACATACACTGATATGATTAGGTGCGTGGTCGAAAAGCTCACCATTGAAGATAGGAAATTTAGGAATTTGACAATGGAACTCATGGCGTCATTTAGAGTAGAGGACCTGAAGAAAATGTACCATATACCTAACCCTCAAGATATATATGATAAGATATACGTGGACAACTTCGCGAAGAACAACGAAGAAACCCTTAGGATAATTCAGGGCTGGATAGTATTGGAGAACAAGTTCATATTCGATAAATCAGGTATGTATCGTAAAGCCTCTTTGGAAAAACCATACAACTATGCAACTACTATGTTATGTAGACTATATGAGTTACCTAATAATGATAAGTTTCCCATAGAATGGATTCCTCTGATTGATGCATGTGTTAATTCCAACATCATGAATTGGGCCACCATCCTATCTGATAACCTAGCCACCATCATCACTGAATATAGACAGAAGAGATCCTCCTCTCCAAAGAACCTTCCTCCATTCTATTTTAGTGTCTACATTACAGAAACCATATATTTTTGCACTACATTTCCAATTATGGGTAGGAAATGGACCTTGCAATACCCCTACCCTATCCGTCTCAGCCATAAGAAAATTTGGGAATCCCATTGTGTGCCCCATTTCTATAAAATATGTCATGTTGTTATTTTTCCACTGTATCAATTAATTTTCAATAAGGAAGCTCGTAGTTTTTCCCAAGAAGCCACTACAGACCTTCTGGCTGTCATTAAATATTTTGTTGAAGAATGGTTCACCTATGTTAGGGTTTTTGGTAGCATAGAAGACCCACATGTCCTCCCACTATATATTTCTGATACATTGTTAGCAAGAGAAATAGCCCACCAAACCGTGGGAAAAGGCTTGACCAAAGTTCTCAAAGAAAGAAAGAAATTTCTATGGCCATATTTTCTTATCAGGTGTAGGTTTTAACCTCGTACAGAAAGTTCCTGCATACGAATTCTAAAACACATAAAATAAATAATGTGAGAGCATAACACATAAAACACATATACATAGAGATTTTCCCCTAGATCACAAAACCGAGACTACCAACTTGATTTTTCATTATATTCCTTTTAGTGTTACAATACATATTAATGCATGCCGAAGCATCCAATACCATGGACCAAAAACCATCACGTCCAAAACTATGGACCGAAAACCATCACGTCCAAAACGATGGACAGAAAACCATCGCATCCAAAACCATGTGTGAAAACCATGCACAAAACCATAGGTAGGTCTGCCCATCCTAATATAGGGTCAAAAAAAAAAATTCCCGGGGCACTGCCCCAGACCCTGTAGAGGGGGGCTACCCACCCCCCTCAAACCCTGTTGTACAATCGGTCCAACGAAGGGGCAGGATCCACCTCCCTCTAATCCCCCAGTTAACTACGTGGGATAGTCGTGGAAAGAATATAACACAACCCAACATTCTCCCACTTGTTGTTTTCTTTCCATAGGAGGCCACAAGAGAGCTTAGGCATTTATTTGGCCCTGCAATACCCATTGTTTCTCTACACCAAGAGAACTTATAAGAGCTCAAATTTTTTTTCAATGCATCTGCAATATTCTTCAAATTGTCCACTGTTACCAGCAACACCTTTTTCTTTTCTATCATATCTCTCACAAAGTGATATTGAACCCCATACTTGAACACAATCTCTGAAACCAAACTACTTCCTTATTTGCATGAGTGGCTACCATGTATTCTGCCTCTGTAGTTGATAGTGCCACTACATATTATTTCTTACTCATCCAACTAACTACACCTCCAAATAGGTTAAACACAAACCCACTTGAATATCTTCTCTGATCCAAATCTCCAGTCCAGTCTACATTAAACAAACCATGAATATACAACACTTTGTCTAATCCCCGTCTTCCTTGGTAGCGCAAACCGTTATCATTGGTGCCACACAAATACCTAAAAACTTGCTTCACTGCTGTCGATCGCTCCTTCCCTAATTTTGACATAAACATACTCAATACTCCCACTGCATGTGCAATGTCTGGTCTAGTACAAACCATTACATACATAAGAATACCTACTGCACTTGCACATGGAACACGGGACATGTCCTCTTCCTCTTCTTGTGTCTTGGGAAACTGTTTTGCAGATAACTTTACACCTATGGGAATAGGAACCTTCACCGGTTTACTATCCTGCATATTAAACCTCTGCAATGTTGTCTTGACATACTTCCTCTGGTTTAACAAGAGCTTCCTCTTTTCCCAATCTCTTTAATTTCCATGCCCAAAATATAGGTTGCAGCACAAGGATCTTTCATGTCAAATTTGGAGGATGATTTGGTCTTCAAATCTTGGATAATTTCTTTGTCATTTCCAATCAACAACATATCATCCACATACAAGAGTAGATAAACAACACGGTCACCAATTAATTTAAAATACACATAGTGATCTGCTTTTCTTCTAGTGAAGCCAAGTTCCCTTATAAATGTATCAAATTTCTCATACCACATCCTTGGTGATTGTTTCAACCCATAGAGAGACTTCTTTAACTTGCATACCAGTTCTTTCATACCCTCCACCGCAAAGCCTTCAGGTTGCTTCATGTAGCTCTCCTCTTCCAGATCCCCATGAAGAAATGTTGTTTTCACATCCATCTGTTATACCTCAAAATAAAAAGCAACGGAAATAGATAAAAGTAATGTAATAGAAGCTACCTTGGCAACAGGAGAAAAAATATCCCCAAAATAAATTCTTGGCACCTGCGAAAAAACATTTTCTACCAACCGAGCTTTGTATTTCTTTGCCTTTTCTTCTGCATTTGTCTTCTTATTGAAAACCAATTTGTTTCTAGTGGGTTTCCTTCCAGTTGGAAACTCCACCAAATCCCATGCCTCATTTTTGTATAAAGAGGCCATTTCATCAACCATGGCCTCTTTCCAGAGTTTTCCATCCTTTGAATCCACTTCTTCCTTCACAGTTATGGGATCAACATCAGTAATAGATAAAGAAAAAATTGAATAGAAAGTAGATGGACTATACCTTTCTGGCTGCCTTCTTTCTCGAACTGATCTTCTCACACCTAGAGTTTGTGGCTCTTTATCTTTTGTTTCCTCCGCTGCTATAGAGTCTGATTCTTCCTCCTTAAGCTCAAAATCTATATTCTTTGGTTCCTTCGGTTGGACTTCATGTTTAATCATCTTTCGCCTCTCTGCAGTCCACACGTTGGTTGTACACAACCTTCCTTGTTACTGGGTTCCAAAGCTTATAACTGTTTAAACCATCCGTATACCCAATAAAGATGCACTTTTCAGATTTACTATTCAGCTTGGTTCTTTTCTCCTTTGGAACATGTACATATGCATCACATCCAAATACCCTTAGATGTGAAAGAGAGGGTTTCTTACCAATCCATACCTCCTGTGGAGTCTTATACTCCAACGTTGATGAAGGTGATCTATTGACCAGGTAACATGTTGAATCCACCGCCTCTACCTAGAATTCTTATCCTAACTCGGCACCACTGAGCATGCTTCTTGCCCTTTCCATCGACGTCTTGTTCATTTGTTATACAACTCAATTTTTCTCAAGTGTGTATGGAGCAGTCTTTTTCCGTGTTATACCACACTTCTTACAGAATTCCTCAAATTCCTTATTGTAAAATGCTCCACCGTTATCTGTCCTCAACACCTTCATCTTCTTCTCTATTTGGTTTTCCACTAGAACATTAAATTCTTTAAACCTATTAAAGACTTCAGATTTCTTCTTAAGGAAATATATCCATGTATTCCTTAAGAATTTATATATAAATGATACATAATACACAAACTTACCTAGTGAAGGAACCTCCACAGGACAAAACACATCACTGTGCACAAGCTCTAATATCTATTTCACCCTATTACCACCAGAGGGGAAACTCATGCGATTCTGCTTCCCATATATATAATTTTCACAGAAATAAAAATCCAGAGAGCTATTACTCATACCTTTCTACCATACCTTTACCATGAAGTATTTGAACGCCCTTCTCTCCAATATGTCCAAGATTTTGATCCCACGACATGGTCTTCTCTCCAGAGACCACTAGATTTTCTGCTCCACTTTCAAGAACCACAGAAATGTTGCTGCCATCAACAAAAATTCTACCTTGTATCTTGTATAGAGATCCAATCTGAACTACCCGCACCAATACCAGTGCTCCCTGAACCATCTTGTAGGTATCCTTCTCGAACACTGTTTTTACACCTGCATCATATAACTTGCTTATAGAAATCATATTTCTGGCCAATGCAGGAATATGCAGAACACCCAAAAGTGTTCTAGCTCTTCCACCTTGCAACTTCAACTTTACATTTCCGTGACCAATGATTCTATCCTTCCTATCATCTCCTAAGAAGACATCACCACCATCGTATTTCTCATACTTGCAGAACCACTCTCTATGGGGAGTGAAGTGAAAGGATGCACCTGAGTCAATCAACCATGCCTCATGATCTACATGTGTACTTAAAGAAGCCAAGCACACATTCCCACCTTAGTCCGAGGTGGTTCTCACCTCTGCAGAATGAGCATCATGGGATCCCTTTCCTTTGTTAGGAGCTTTAGACTTACAGACCCTTTTGTAGTGCCCTTCCTTTATGCATTTCTAGCACACCACCTTTACAGGTTTTCCTGGAGATTTAGATCTCCCTCTAGATTTAGATCTCACACTCGATGACTTATTTTTGTTTATGTTTTGGGACCATCCTTGTACACACAAGGCATCACCATTCTGGCTATTCATATTTTCCCTTCTCATCTTCTCCATCAGCAAGGATGAGACTATTTCATCAAACTGCAAGGCAGTTACATTGCTACCTATTGCAATAACCAGACTATCCCATGAATTTGGTAGAGAACACAACAAACTAATGCACTTATCTTCATTTGAAATTTTTATATGAACAGACAATAAATGAATTACCACAATATTAAATGCATTAAGATGCTCTGTCACCGAGCCTCCATCTCTCATCCTCAGGTTATGCAGCGTTTTCTATAGCAATAGTTTATTCACCAGAGACTTAGATTGGTACAAAATCCCTAACTTGTCCCACAAAGACTTCGTCGTAGCTTCCTGTGATACATTCAGTAATACTGAATCTGAGACACACAACTGTATTGTTCTCTTTGCCTTTTGATCCAACTTCTTCCATTATTCATTGGACACTCTTGTTAGTTTAGTACCCAGATCTACCATGATCCACTAATCCTTATCCACCAACACATCCTCCATCTTGAGTTTCCACAACTCAAAACTCTGGCCATTAAATTTCTAGATCTCTATCTTTCCACTACTCACCATCTTCTTTCACCACCAGAATCAATCCCGAAGATCTCCCACTAAACAGGATCTACCACATGCCTGAGCGAAACCCCTTAGCAACAAAGGTGTCCTCTTGAAGCCAAAACAACTTTGATACCAAATGTCAGTTTTAACCCTGTATAGAAATTACCTGCATATGAATTCTAAAACACAAAAAATAAACAATGTGAGAGCATAACACATAAAACACATATACACAGAGATTTTCCCCTGGATCCCAAAAGGCAGTTTGATCGAGACAGGATAGCATACAACATCACCACTTCAGTAAACATCAAGCCTTATAACCATGAGGCTAATAATTTTGAAAAACTTTTACAGTTGGTTCAATCGTTCGAACAATCATTCAAATGGGCGAGGACAAATATGAGTCTTGGAGATTTTGATAGCTTTCATGTTATGAAACCAGCTCACAAAAAGATAGAAAAGATAGATCAACACCTTAGAAATAAGCCTCTTTGAGGGGGAAACCTCCTTTACATTACACAAATGAACAAGTCTTGGATGATAGAAATGACAATACCTCCTTTCTATATATAGGAGTCTAAGGGGTCATAATGTAATCAGATCTGACATAACAATAATAATGTAAGGGCACAACAATAAAAATATTGGGCTTCGATGGGGCATAATAATAACGATATGGGGACTACATGGGCACAAAAATATAATAAGGGGTTACACTATTAGTATAGGGAGCTAACATGCCCCTCTCCTTCAAAAATTGTTGTCCTCAACGCTTGAGTAGTTTTGTATGCTTCTGTATAAAATTCTCGTCCTCCCATTTGGAATCTTCAGGGTGTAAGTTCTTCCACTTGATGAGATACTCTGATATTGATTGATTTTGTAGCTATTAGGTTCTTATTTCCATGACTACTTTAGGTTCCAATATGATTTTCCTTGCTTGTCAAATTCCGACAATATTGTTTGAATTGGGAGCTTGTCACTTATAAACTTCTTTAAGCATGAAACATGGAAAACTGGGGGCACTTGGGAAGATGCAGGAAGCTCCAATTTGTATGCCATAGTACCAATATTTTGCAGCACCTTGTAAAGACCATAACACTTTGGAGATAATTTATAATCCTTCTTAGCTTGTTTGAGAGACATTTGTTTGTATGGTTGTATTTGTAAAAAAAACCCACTCGCCTATATCAAAACTTCTTTTGTTTTTCTGTTAATTTTCCTATTGTTCCATTCGATTTTGTGCCAACATGAGGTTATCCTTTAAGATTTGGAGAACTTTTTTTTGTTGAGTGTCTACTTTAACACCTTCATGAGATACAATATGACCCAAGTATTTCACCTCTTATATTACAAAGAAAAATTTGGAGATTTTTGCATACAATTGTTTCTCATCCAATAGTCTGAGCACTCTATCAACATTTTGAACATTGTCCTTCCAGGACATGTTGTAGATTAGCATATCATCAAAAAATACTAACAAAATTTTTCTAAGGAAGGGTTTGAAAATGGAATTCATCAAACCTTCGAATGTAGAAGGTGCATTGGTAAGACCAAAATGCATGACCAAAAATTCATAATGACTCTAATGAGTCCTAAATGTTGTTTTTGAAATGTCTTCAGTATTCATTATGATTTGATGATATCCTACATGAAGGTCCAACTTGCTGAAGTAAATTTCTCCATGCAATAAATCCAATAATTCATCAATGTGAGGAATGGGAAATTTATCTTTAATAGTGAGCTTGTCGAGCTCTCTATCATCCAGACACATGCACCATGATCCATCCTTCTTGTGCACCAATACTACTAGAGTAGAGAAAGAACTTTGACTAGGTTGAATTATACCAGCATCTATCACTTCTGCAATCATACGTTCAATTTCACTCTTCTGTGCAAAGGGATATCTATATGGCCTGATGTTTGGAGGAACACTTCCTGGAAAATGAATAGCATGATCATGATCACAAATAGGTGGGAGGCCTTTGAGAGTCTCAAATACCTTGGAATGATTTTCCAAGACTTTTTGGAGATCTAGAGAAATAGATGATTTCGACTTGAGAACCTCTAGCAAACATAATTGTGCAATTACTCCTCTTTGTTCTCTCTTTAGAAGATTTTTCATTCCATTAGAGATGATTGTTTTTCCTAGTTTCCTTGTGATACCCCTTAATTCGAATTCCTTTCCTTCCAAAGAAAATTTCATGAAAAGTTCTTGAAAATTAAAAGTTATTGTACACACAGATTGTAGCCATTGGACTCCTAGTACAACATCAGCACCACCCATTGGAATGGAAAGCATTGGGCTATTCAATACATATTCTCCCATGGATAGCTTGATATTATGGCACTTTCCAAAGCAATTTATGGTTCCTCCACTTGCAACCATCACTTGCCACTTAGGTGCTGGATATAGGAAGCAATTCAGTTCCTTAGCTATCTTACAATGAATAAAATTATGGGTACTACCTGAATCAATCAACACTATTACCTTTTTCTTCTTAATATTTCCTTCTATCTTGATAGTTTGAGGAGTGGTAATTCCGGTCAATGCATTCCAAGCTATTTTTAGATTAATTTCTTGATGCTCGATATGGTCTTTCGCTTCTTAAACCTTTTTCTTCTTGATATGTCCTTCTATCTTGAGAGTTTGAGGAGCGGTAATTCTTGCCAATGCTTTACAAGATATGGTCAGATTCATTTATTCTTTCTCTAGGGTTGGTTCTTGGTGTATATCATCTTATTTTGATATTTCTTGATCCTTTTCTTCCTCCTCTTCACAATCAACGTAAAATAATTTCTTCTCAGCACACTTATTGCCTTTCATATATTTATTATCACAATTTTAACAAAGCCCTTCTGCTCTTTTCTCTTCCAATTGTTGTGGTGTCCATCTTGTAGGTTGTGGAAGGCTAGGAGAAACAACACTTCCATATTTATAGTTGTGAGGGGTAGGAATTCTTTTTTCCTTAATTTTTCTTTCCACTTTTCTTTCCAACCTGAATGCCTTCTCCAATGAATCATGTTCCTAAAGACGAACCGCATGTTGAATGTTTTCCTTTAAAGTCCCTTTGGAGACATCAATCATCTGCTTCTCTGGAATATTGTTTTTCCTTATTTTCAATTTTTGAAAGTCCTAAATGTTCTCTACCATTGACCACTTTTCTTTGATATTTATCAATTGGCTAAAGAAGGTGTTTCTCTTTGTATCCCCATAATGTGCTTTCATTTCCTCCATGAAAATTGACCACGCAACAAGTGGTTTACGAGAACAAATACCTTTATACCATAAAAATTGATTTGATTCAAATATGAAGATGTAATACATACCTGAATAGTTGCACCTCATGTAGATCAAAATATTGCTCCGTCTGTAGTATCCAATTTATCGGATCCTTGCCATCAAACTTCCTCATATCAACTTTTCTTGATTTTAGGAGCTAAATGTTGAAACGACTATCACTCTGTAATTTTGTATCTTCCAGTTCTGAAATTGTGATCTGTAGTAGCCTCTATGTCCTCTTTCCAATGCTACCAGTCTGATGGAAATTGGATTCTCCAAGAAAGAGTTATGTACAATCTCCCAAGATGACCTAATTAGATACCTTTTTAGAAGATAGAACTTGTATGAAGTGCCACATGTCACTATTTTGACCTTCAGATATGAAAAATAGACATAGAAAACTAAAGTCCATCCTCTTTCTATAGCTTCTTATGAAATTTCAATCTGATTCTCAGAGAGATAGTTATGACGATTTTCCTTGGGTCACTTGCTTGGGATGTAATTTGGAAGCCTAAAGAAAACCTAAATGTCTTTTACTATGCCTCCGAAAATATAGTGAAACAAGATCTAAAATTCAGATCCGTGCTTCCCCATGAGATCTTCTCAAATGGGTTTTAATTTCAAAGTTTGCACCTTTGTAGAAAATAAAGCATAGTGACAAGTTCACGATGAGCTGTTTGAAATGAAATTATGGAGCTTGCAAGAAACCCTCACTTCTGTAGATCATACCTCCAAAAACATAGCGAGACAAGATATCGAATTCAGACCTGAGGTTCAGTGAGATTTCGCCTCAAATGGATTGTTTTGTTAGCGTCTAAAACATCGCAGAAATTGTTTTATAGAAAAAATACCACGAAGACCTGTTTGGAGTAGCGAAACCCTAGAATCCAAAGCTCTGATACCAAATGTTATGAAACCAACTAAAAAAAAGATAAAAAAAAGATAGGTCAACACCTTAGAAATAAGCCTCTTCGAGGGGGGAACCTCATTTACATACACAAATGAAAAATTATTGGATGATACAAATGAAAATGCCTCCTTTATATATATAGGAGTTTAAGGGGTCATAATGTAATCAGAGCCGACATAACAATAATAATGCAAGGGCACAACAATAACAATATTGGGCTTCTATAGGGCATAATAATAACAATATGGAGACTACATGGGCACAACAATATAATAAGGGTGTTGCCATAATAACAATAAGTGGTTACACTAGTAGTATAGGGACCTAACATTTTAGGAGTTCAGGAACAAAAGGCTCAATCCCCACTATATTTGTTGAAAATCGAGGACAAGCCTACTCCTAGTGTGACTGTCAATAGTGAGGCACCTAATTCTCACTTAGAGTCTCATTTAGATACAGGGAAAGTAATGAAAAAGGATAAGGCCCAAGATATCGAGACTACTGTAAAATCCAGCATGGAATCAGCTGAAAAGCAGGGTATGAGTACCCAACCCAAAGATATTGTTTCGAAGATCAAAGGTAGTAGTCTGCAACAAGAGTGGGATTAATTCAATAAGAAACTACAAGACACTCCAAAGTTGATAGATGCTCATGAAACTATGGAGTATCAAACTCCTCTACATATTCAGAAGAATAGAGGCTCTGAATCAATGGACGAGCAAGCCATGACATCGCAGTAGACTGAAATCGTCCCTTCTCTGACGACGTTAGAAATTGTCTTAAAGGTAAGTGAAATCCCTCGTCTTGACGTATTCTATAGCCCACTACATAAGGTTGTAGTAAGGAGATAGAGGAAAAGGAGGAGGATTGAAACACTCGATCTTTCGCTTGGGAATGAGCAAATGGACATAGTTTAGAAGGAAGTCCCTTCCAACCCAGCTGAAAACTTGACGAGTTAGTCATATTTTATAGGAGAATAGACAACTACTACCATGGACAAGGCTACCAAAATATCTCTTTTTTTGAAAGAAAAAGAAGAAAAGATTGCACAACTCGAGTAGTAGCTCGAAGTAGAAAGGGAAAGTGTAAACAAGTAGGCCGTTGAGCATCTAGCCCAATTACAAATATAAGCATGTTCTTATTGTCAAATAATCTATCAAAGAGGTGCAAGAGCTTAATTCTCTTATTAAAATAACAAGAAAAATTTTTCCAAAAGATGTCACATATCACAACTTACTTGATCACTAGTGACCAGCTCATGGATAAAGCGATTGACCAGAGAATTGAGTTTACTAATCTGAACACGAGAAGAGGGGAGGAAAGCCAACCTGGTTGAGATTGAGGAGACACACAAGGACATTCTTTTCACAAATCAGGACGCAAGGATCAAACAAGCCGAAATAGTAGTGACAAGAGCAGATAGGGTGTCAAACAATATAGTAAAGGCGGTAAACCATACTTTGTTTGCCACCAAATTAGTAAAAGAAGGAAACCCAAAAGAACTTGTTGACTTTAATGAATTTCATAACAGGTGGAAGGAAAGGGAAGAAACACAAAGGGAAGCAATCGCAAAATTGGCAAAGACTGATTGGGAGTCATATTTGCAGTGCCTCATCAAGCCACATAACCAAATCATGACCCGTAACTGCTCTCTCCACTCGACTTAACAGATGTTTCCACCTCTCATAGATGCGATTTTCACAGGACAGGTCAAAACACATTTTCCGGGCACCTCCTTAAGTCAAATCGATGGCTAATATATGCGATTTGAAGGACAAGCTAGTAGAGAACAAATCAACATCATAGCGTCTACTCATCAAGCCACTGTTTATTTTTGGAAGTTAGTTAACTAGTTGGGAGGAAGGTTGTTTGAAACCTCCTCAAATTTTTGTATAATCTATTTTTGAACATTAGTTAGAATAGTATTATGGAACATGATCATTTCTTTTAAGTTTGTCAATGCTTTGGTGAAATTATGGAACATGATTGTTTCTTTTAAATACCATACTACTTTCCTTTGTCGATGCACTTTTGTATACTTGGAAGATAATTTGATTTGAAGAAGGATTTTATCTATGTCATTAGTCAAATGAGAAGAACCTCACATATATGGTACTTCTATATTATGTGATTATTCATGTTTCCTTTTAATTAGTGACAACACTTTATTTTCATGAATTGTATATGAGATATGTTTTTTCTGTTAAAGTATTAATTGCACTGTTGTATGATGCCTAGATGAGATTATTTACTTTCATATATAATATATATATATATTATATATATATATATATATATATATATATATGGTATATATATATATGTATATATGTATATGTATAATATGTATATGTATATATGTATATGTATATATATATATGTATATGATAATATATGTATATATATATATATATATGTATTGTATATATATATAAATATAATATATTTATATATATATATATATATAGAAGATATATATATATATATATATATATATATGGTTTATACATTTCTTTGACTAACTATTTAGTTAAAGAAATTATCTTTACATGTTATCATCTCTGTTTTATGCATGATTGATCTTTGTTGGGCGCAAGATCCCCTAAGGGCAGTTTTGGGGCATAAAGTCCATATTTTCGTCCAATTTTGTAATACGAATGTAAAGACTCCATATTTTGTTGTCGCGAAGTGCTTAAATGTTAAAGAATCATAGGGTTGTCTGCCCTTATTTTGATAATGTAATGTCATTTGTAAAATATATACCCATGGTCCATGAACCATGGGATTGTATAAATAGAGTTAAGCTCTAAGTAGTTAGAAGCAAAAATGGAAGTAATAAAGATCAAATATTCCTAGAAGTCTAAAGTTGATTGCGTAGACCCCTGCAATTGAGTGCACTGGAAGAGTTGAGTCTGTAATCATATGGAATTATCAATAAAGAGAAGTATTCTATAATTTTAGCATCTTTATTTCCCGTTTATGCATCCGTTATATTGGGTATGAATTTCACTTCTAATTCTTATATGATTTGTTAATATATGTAAATGTGTTGGTCAAGTGGATGCAAGTAAGAACGTCGGTTTACACAAAGCTAACTAAGATCCGTTAATAAGATAAGTAAGATACTTAGCCTAGTTTGGGAGACATCGTAGTTTGATTCCCTAGCATCACAAAAGGACTTCAACCCCTGGTTAGCACTGTGTGGAAGCCGATTGTAACATTTCACGAAGGTACTAAAGGGTAGAGTGGAGGGATAAGAAACCTGTGTGAAGGCAAATATAGTTGGAATAAACTGACATCACAACCATCTCAATGGTGTAGAAACTTGGTTCCATCATCGCCCTATACTACTTCGGGTGAGACATTAGTCCACGCTCCATGGGCTGATGCCGAAAGGGCCAGTAGTGTAGGGATTTGTTTGGCTAATGAACATTGAACCTGGGTCAGGCCCCCTCATGCCAATAATCTTTATTATCACATGTCAAGCATATATCTTTGTAGATCGCATATTATAAAGAAATATCGAGGTTTATATTAGATCAAGTTAGCTAGAGATTTGCTTGATAGAATAGGTCATTGATGTTATCATTATTCTATTGAAATCATTTGTAAAACACCCACTCTCATTTTAAAACCCACACTGGGAAACTAATCCCATTATCCCTAATCGGAGCCACCACTTCAAACAGAAAAGGAGTTGTCTTAAGGTATAGACCGGGTGGTTATCCCTCATGTTGGAGCAGCAAAAATCTGAGGCTTCAACAAGCTGGTGTCCATGGAGACCAACAATGAAGGAGATTGAAAAGTGGATAGATTGAACGCTCCATGAGTTTGCAGCTCCAAAAAATAGGAATCTACGTGTGTTGAAAGAAGAGTGGTTGCAAAAATATCTCTATATAGATGAACACAAATTTTTCTTTGGCTATTTTCTGTGTGAATTATATAAATGGTTGGCTAAATTGGCAGATGATCAACCTACCTGGAAGATAGATAACTCTATTGCATGGACTCCAAAGTTAGTGAAGCACCTAGAAGGATCAAAATAAAAGGTTGCAAAGGCTATCGATTACTAGATAGATAGTATTTTGGGTGGATTTATCACAGAGTTCACTATTGATACATTTTTTCAGTTATAGTGAAGCCGAATGCTAATTTTTAAAAGGACCAAGAGGTAAGTATCTAAAGTCTCTGAATACCTAGATCAAAATGCTATTGTATGAGAAATAGGTTATGCCACTAAAATCATGTTTAGAAGAGGTTGAACAAGAGCAATGCGAAGTGGGAAACAATTCAAGAAAGATATCGATACACTTGCTAAGTACAGTCCTCTATTGAGAGCATCCGATAGTGAAGAAGAAAGTAATAGTTTGAAGATGCCCAAAGGTGTGCCACAGGCGGTAGATTAGGTCACTGTGGGAATTCCACATCCATCCACTCCACCTCCACCATCACCTCCACCTCACACACCTACGCCTACATCTCCACCTCCACCTTCGCTATTTAGTATGGCGAACATTATGAAGATTTGTATATTCGGAGGTCTGGGGACAGAAGACCTTGATCAATTACGGTTTGTAGCAGATGCTATGTAGAAGTCACAATAGATAACATTTGATGATATGAAGAAAGCAAAACTCACCACAACATTGTAAGATAGGGCATTGACTTGGTATATTAAGTACAGTACAACTAATCGAACCGCGTTATTGAAAGACACAAAAATTATGTTGAATAAAAAATTTAGAAAGCCAAAAGTCACAAGCCCAGTGTGTTTGGTATCAAATAAATTAAGCATAAGGTGAATGAATTTGCATGTGATATTGATCGGAGGATAAAATGTCTACTACAATAGGCCAATCTATAGATTTTGGACGATCATCATAAGGAATGGTATATTGCTATGCTTTTGCCTCATTTGAGATTACCATTGTCACAATAGAAGATTGGATCACAGGCTGAAGTGCTCAAAATTACTACGAAGTTAGAGGCTTCGCTTATTCAGGATAATAATCTAGGAGTGTAGCGGATTTAAACGTAGCTAGCTAACCTGCATATGGAGTTGCAAGAAAGAAAAAAAGGGAAAAGAGGTAAAAAATGAGACCCATTCTAAATTATTATGCTTAAAGTGCAAAGGAAATGATCATGAAAAGGATCAATGCCCAATATATCAGAACTATTTAATTAGGGGAGGACCTAACCCCTAAAGCTAGAAAATTGTATTGGATCAAGTAACAGTGTAATTCCCTGGTACACTATTTGCAAAATAACTGGAAAACACTAAACTGACAATTGCCATTTGTTGCATAAGTTTGTACAGACTCCCCAAAAACAATTCTATAATTTATGTAAGTTTGTAGGCCGTGATGATTGCAATTATCGAAGCTATGAGTTAATGATTGACAAAATTCCAACATATAGAGTACAGGCTAAGGCATGTCCACAACAAGATCAAGGTGCGCCTACAATGCATGGAGGATTATAGGGACGAGGAAGAGGAGGGGGAGGATCTGGAAGAGGTCATGGACAAATTATTTGTTACAATTGTGGGGAACTAGGCCACTATGCATGAGATTCTTAGAACCCAACACACCCCTCTTGTTAGTATTACCAACAGTTTAACCATGTAATAGAAGATTTTTTTATACTCATAACAAAGATGCAAGATAAGAATAACTAGCATCCAACTTAGAACATCTAGATGATGAGGTAAGAATTGCGCTAGGATGACCCGACCATTAATATAGTTATGCGAAGTGATATAGATACTCGAGTAGATAAAGATGTAGGGAAACAACTAGAAGAGAATTCGTGGGTGCATAGGGCTGCTGACAAAGATATTGAATTTAATTTGCATAAGGCAAAAGATACATTTATGGAGGTGAAGATGATATTTTTGGATTTAGGAGCTTCGACATCAAAGAATATGAATGCATGAATAGAGAAGCTTGAAGAGGTCATTACTGTGTAGGATGTAGATCCCTTAGTATTGAAATCCTTCTTGCAAACATGCATGAGGCTCTTAAGGGACCATAAATTAGTGGAGGGACTACAAGAGTTAATAGACAACCTAGAAATGGTAAGCTGCTACCTGAACAATGTGCAGTGAATATTGTAGACAAAAGTAAGGAAAGGACTAGTCAAGATATGAGATTTACTAAACAAATTAGAGAATTGGAAATGGACCAGGTGATCTTAGATTTGGGATCTGATGTGAAATTTTTGCATAAACAGACCTAGGAATGAACGGAAAATATGACACTACAGTGGTACCCAATTTAGTTGCAAATGGTGAACCAACAAAATATTACTCCTATGGGACACCTACATGGAGTAACTATAGACATTGAAGGTGCACATACTATAGTTTATTTTGAGGTAATTGAAATAGTGGATGATAGTAATCCCTACCAAATGCTGCTTGGAATCGATTGGGATTTGGTATGAATGTGGTCATCAACCTGAAGAAGTGCAGCATGACGTTTGAGAAAAACGAACATAAAGTCATTGTTCCTTTGGATCCAGCCAAAGGTGCATGGTATACTAAACCAGTCCGAGATTACTATTAGAAGGATGATATTGAACTAATCTATAAGCTTACTGTGCAGAACGAGGATTGGATCAATCCTACAATAGATGGAAGAATTACTATGGAAAAGGAAAACTCCTGCTACTCAGATTCAGATGAGGAGCTCAAGCATTGGTAGAATAGATTACATGAAGTATCAACGTTGTGATGTAGCAGACTTACTAAATCACTCTAGTGTATATCCAATGAGGTACACAATTTACCATAATATGATGGCTTACAATATGTAAATTTGTTTCTTGATAAATTTGAAAGGGATGTTATAAAGGAGCATTGGTTCTATGCATTGGACATGGCACTAGGAGCCATGCCTGCCAGATGGTGGGGTACACATAAGTACATTTTTTTAGACTAGAAGGTGTACTGAATGATGATGAAGTTGTGATTTGGATATGCAAATACCCGCATTACTGAAAACTATACAGGGAAGAATGATCTACATGACCATATGGTTCATTAGACGAAAGCATGGGGAGAGGAACCACAACTTGAATGGTTAGATATATTCTGCCACACCTTAGATACTATTCCAATGAATTGGTACTTAGAAGGAGAGTTGTGACATGGAATTGCGGAGTGGGACGTTATAAAGGGGAGATTTTTCCTAGCATTCAATTTTGAGGATGGATTCGAATGTATTGATGAAGTTGTTGGTGCATATAAGATGTCTTTTAGAACTCCTAAATGCCTCACATTAATTATCGACCTGGGTAAGTCTTTTTGTTCAAAAGTGTACACAGTATGTGTAGGTGATGGAAATCGTTGGATCTACAAAGAGTAATGCTTTAAGATAACTTACTGATTTCAATACAAGAGTAAACAGATCAAACCATAAACTACCAAACTTGTAACTTCAAAGAAATTATACTATTTAAGCATCAAAAAGCTCTAATTGCAATTACAATCCATAAGCACATCAACTGAGTGCACTGTAGTTGCAACAAAGCTCTTTCAGCTGATTATAAACTTTTGCATAACAATAATACACCTAACCTAACCAATAATACTCTGGCTCTCAATTAACAGGAAATAACTCTTATCTAATAATTGAATCAATCTACAACATAAATAAATGAAACCAATCAACAGAAATAAGAAATAATGTGTGGAATGCACAAACTCAACACCGATGATTTTTATATCAAGTGGATCAATCGTAAAACTATAAAACAAACTAATTAGACTTGCAGTGAAAACGTAAAGATATAACACAGGGAAAAGCAATGAAATCCACCAGTGACTAGGCCCAAGCTGCCAGGGATTACTGCCTAGTTACTCAGAATATCACAAGCAAACAGAAACGTGAATTATATATTACTCATTAACTCCAAATGTGTTTACAATAATTATGTGTTCTTTAGAATAACATTGTGTTTCTTAAAATTATAGCTGAAGTAAAAAGGCAAAAGTTGTTTTATTCTATTCGCTTTTCACCTCTTATAGTCAAAGAGGAAAAGAGATAACTGTGATTCCTCAGGATCAGGAGATCCTAAGGAATTCAAAACCAAATACTATTATCAGAACAATCTTTCATCCTACGCTGATCCTTCTGACTCACTTCTCAACTTGACCACAGAAGACACACTCTTTTCTCCTTGTTTAGCCTTTGTTGTTTAATATATTGAACAGCAATTGTCCCATTCACTAATCTCTACATAAAAAGCAATGGAAGTTAGTTTTGAGAGTGAAATCATATCAAAGGTAGTTTCATTCACTTTCTATCGAAATTCTATGAAAACCTTATTACGTCATGGAAGAAATGCATAAAAAGGAGGAAAAAGATAATGTATTAAAGGGTAAATTTATACCTGTTGCACAACCCAAGATGCTCCCCTGCTTACCTTATTTCATGTCCTCATGAAAATGAGTAGTTATTATGTAATGCAGTTAATGAGTAAGCAGGAAATACTTTTTCCTTATACAACCTAAAACCATGCTTTTGTATTAATTTTGCAAAGGTTATCCCTTCATGACCATCAGGTAGCTCGTAATCATAATAGTATCCTTCAGGAGGGTACCAAATAACGGGGCTCCTAAATTGACATCCTAACGAATGTGGTCCTTCCCTCTAGATAATATTATTGTATGTGAAAGAACAGCTTGCAAGAGCTTTAAAATTCCTGTAGCTAAATGGTTCTCTGTTCTTGACACTGTTGGTGGAGACTATCCATCTCTATTTGGATGCAAGTAAGGACCTTTCTTGTATGGATAAGAAATACGCCCTTCTTGCTTGCACAATTTCTTTATGTATAGGTCCTAGATTATTAATTACTCCCTCCTGTTTCATGAACGCAAGGGTTGAGTGGACTCAACCCTTACCCACAAATCCAGTCCATGTTCTTTCCTTTGAAAGGTGTTATAAGCCCTAGACCACTTAAATTGGTTCACTACAAAGGAAATGAAGGCCTGGAAGTGAATGTCCCCAAAAAAAGGGGTAGGATTGTTATCCGCCTCCCCGTCTAATAAAACATTATGCAAATAAAGTTCATAGAGAAGAGGTTGGACTTTTATCCCATGCTCCTTACAACATTTTATGAATTCTTCAGTTGTCTTCAATTAAATTGACTTTCTGGCCTTAACAGATTTAATCTTCAACAGTAAATATATTTCCAACAAAAACAGAGCATAGTCTGTAGCAGGAGATCTACAAGATAAGACATTAGAATATCAAGAGAAAATAACATCAATCTGACCCACGACCTTATCTAACTTGGCTTTTACTTTCCTCAGCTTTTCTTCCTCCTACCTTGACTTAGTGAAAGTTTCATCCTCAGTTATGGTCAAATCATTGAATTGCTTCTACAACTCCTAGTACTTTTGTAGAGGAACCCTTTCCTTCTTACATTGCGCTAAAGCAAGCTGGGCTTGTACTAGCTCCTCCAGTAACTCTAGAAGAATAGGATCACTTCTTGATGGAGCGTCATTAAATATTTCTTCTGTCTGGGTGCTTTTGTTGTGAGAGGATAAACCCTTCGTTTGAATAGCCATATCTATCAAATCTATATGAAATATTGTTTGTGTGGCTACCGTCTGAGTAGAAATAGATTTAGTCTTGGTTCCTATTGCTTTACCTTCACATACTTATGTCTATGCGGCCACAATGAATAACTTAGGAATAATGCTCGGAGCTTTCCCATTTGCGGTTTCTTTTAATTTCTAACATAGCTACTTAACCGTCTTCTGAAGCTTCAGATATTTCTTCTTCAACTTTCTTAACTTTATTTTAGCCACTTGCTTCTTCTGAGAAGCATCTTTTGTAGGAATAGGTTTATCAATACCCTTTGTGTCTGAGGGATCTTGGTTCTCGTCCTAGATATGTTCCACTATAACCATGTCACATGACCAATAATCATATTCATGAATTATTTCTATGTCCACTTCCTCAGCCCGATCTGCAGCTTCTAGGGAAGGAAAAATTTCCATGTGACAAGAATCCTCTGTGGATTGAGACTTGTTAAGGCTCTAGTCAAGTAATCCTTCAAGTTGTATGTATGTGTTCAAATTTTCAAGAACATGGGCCATCCCTCCCTGAAATTCCTGCGTGAAATCATCTCGAGGGCTCATAGGTGGTGTTTGAGAAGGCCCTGCTTCATTTTCTGGTTCACCATCATCTTGAGAAAAGTATTGTGCTTCCACTTGTTCTAGGTCAAAATCGTGTTCTTCCTCCTATTCTAGTTTAGAATTGCATTCTTCCTCTTGTTCAGGTTTAGAATTTCATTCTTCTTCCTCTTCAAGTTCAGAATCATGTACAAAATTTGAACTAGATGGGTCTACCAAGCACTCGGTGCTACTCTGAGGATCCACAAAAGTCCTCTAAAATGGATTCAACTTTGGAAAATGCCTATGCTTAGTAGGTCCTGTTACTATACGAGTAGTTCTTTTCCTCTTCAAAACATGGTTCAGATGTTCAATTCCGAGGGTTGCAGAATTTTGGAGTACAGGGTCTAGTCTAATCTCTCGTGGAGCTATAAAATTATCCCAAGTTAAATCTTGTTGGGAAAGATTTTGACTAACAATCAGTCTGATCAACCCATGATGACTGACTATAGTATTAGGATGTTTATCTTCTCTTACTCTATGAGCTATATCATGCAACAATGAATTTAAGAACAACGACAAATTGACAGTAAGCTTTTTCTTTAAAATGGCTAAAAGTTTAAGTTGCCATGGTTTTACCACATCTCGTCGACCATCACAGGTAATGTGCTACTAGATGACACTCGCCAATTCGCACCATGGTTCTTTGAGAGAGGACGGTTGAATTCCCTTTCCTTTTCAAGTTAAATCTTCACGTGTGTCTTTGAAAATTTCCACTGTGTCATGCAACATTACATGCTTTTCTAGCAATGCTGCTCCTTCTACGAACATCCCAGAAACCTCAGCTATCACAGCTTCTGATACTATCATTCTGTAAGTGATGTAAAAATTCAAGAGCGATTTCACTGCCAGGGGCCTAAAGCCTGGTGAAATATGAAATCCATCCTATGCACACCAGAATTTCCCTAGCTCTATCAGAAATTTCCAACACCAAGGGTTCACGGTGAACCGATTTTCCACCCATAATGCTCGAATCCTTCCAATATTCATTTTACATTTTTCAAATATTAACATAACAAATCAATGCAGCAAAGAAGAACAATTGCTTTGTTAAAATAGAACAACAAGTAGATGTAACAACCAAATTCCATAATGTTAAGCCTAATTTCCATGATAATTAATGGTATTAACTCTATGACTATCATACTGCCACATGCCATTTGACCATGGGATATCATAGCAACATATCAAGTCCAGGAAATGGAATAAATATAGTGCATGCAAAGGTTTAATGGGAATCCTCCCCATCCTTAAAAAGAGAGGTCGCCTACGACTGAGTAGACAGGGAAATGGTTGTTCTAATGGCAAGGCAAGGGGAAGAACAGTGTAGCATTAAATGAAACAGAGTATGCATATAAATGAAAGGGCGACAAGAGGTATGGTTATAATGAGAGTGAAGTGTGTAAATATAGTTATGAATAAAAGATATGACATTTGGATTGATGATAAGCTCTGCGAGAAATATAACGACAACAATGTGCTAAAAATATGCTCTACTGATGGTATTCTAGTTGAGAATGATGCGATTGATTAGAAAACAATTTCTCATGCGTAAAGGTTCGAAATCGGGAAAAATTAAGTAAATAACTTTTCTTATAAAAAGAAAGAAAAAGAAGAGGGTATTATAGAAATAATTGACGATAAGAGATAACTTCAATACCATGAGCAGAGCCTCTACTACCAAGCATGGTGGCTTTTTAACCCATATGAGCCAGGATCCTCAATTTATAAATGGAGATTTATAGTGTTGTTCTACAGAAGAGATCAGTGTGTTGGTGTGGTAACTAGATTACCACACTTCCCTTCACCAGGATGTAGAAAAAGTGAATAGGCTAGCTTGTGAGGAGACCTCCTGTTCCAAGGATATTTTGGGTATCCAATGGATCATAACGCTAATGTGGTGGCCATAGTGGGAATGCCACTTTTCTATAGTCTTATGAACATTGTAGGCTGGCTCATAATGAGACCCCCTATCCTCCATTTAAACACAGAATTTTACTGTTATTACACATTTTTATGATAAATAGAGGGAGGCTTACTACTCCTTAAGAGCAGGGATGGTGGAAGAAGTTTAACATGTCAATAAAAAAAGTATATCCATAGTCCTATTTATTAAAGACAGAGAAGATTATAACTGGGAAGGGTGGAACCAGAATGGTATTAATATGACCAATGAGTATCAAGTATAGCAAAAAGCTATGCAGCAAAGCAATATATAAATAACTATGTCCCTTTCTTGAAAAGAATCTATCATCAAGAAGTTGTCCTATTAAAGATCATAACATTAATGGTATTAACTCTCTTTAATAGAATCCATAAATTTTTGTCCTCATAAAAGTAGTGTACTTCATGCCATGAAAAGAAAACAAAATGAAAAACAAAAGAAAAATGGGGCTGAGTGTTTGAGTGAACAACAATTGCGTAGACAAGTGAACAACAATCACACAAAAGAAGTTTTTTCTATTCAATTGGAATTGAACAATAGAGATACGTAAAAAGTGATGTTCAAGCGTTTGAACAACAATAACCACAAAGAGAAAAAGTGTTTTTCAATTAGGATTTAATAGTAGTTGTTCATTTGAATGAACAATTGTTGTTCAATCAAAGGAGCAACAAAGCATGCACTGGGGATGTAAAAGTGTTGTTCAATTGGATTGAATAGTAGTTGTTCAATAAATTGAACAACAACTGTTCAATTGAATGAACAACAAAACATGCCAAAAAAGTGATGTTCAATTGGATTGAATAGCAGTTGTTCAATAAATTGAACAACAGTTGTTTAATTAATTTAACAACAAAATCACGCCAAAAAGAAATTGTTGTTCAATTGGATTGAATAGCGGCTGTTCAATAGATTGAACAATAGTTGTTCATTTAATTGAATAGCAAAACAAGACAAAAAGAAAGTGTTGTGCAATTGGATTGAACAACGTCTGTTCAATGGATTGAACAACAACTGTTCAATAGATTGAACAACAACTGTTCAATTAATTGAACAACAAAATTATGCCAAAAAGAAAGTGTTATTCAATTGGATTGAATAGTGGTTGTTCAATAGATTGAACAATGGTTGTTCAATAGATTGAATATCAGTTTTTTAATTAATTGAACATCAAAACAAAGCCAGAAAAAGAAAGTGTTGTTCAATTTTATTGAACAACAGCTATTCAATAGATTGAACAACAAAATCACAGAAAAAAAAAGTGTTGTTCAATTGGATAGAACAACGGCTGTTCAATCGATTGAACACCATCTGTTCAACTAACTGAACAAAAACATAGAAAGGAAAGTGTTGTTCAATTGGATTGAATAGTCGTTGTTCAATAGATTGAATAGTAGCTGTTCAATTAATTGAACAACAAAATTATGCAGAAAAGAGACTATTTTTCAATTGGATTGAACAACTGCTCTTCAATAGATTGAACAACAACTGTTCAATTAACTGAAGAACATAATTACACAAAAAATAAAGTGCTATTCAATTAACTAAACAAAAAAACAATCAGAGAAGAAAGAAAAAGAAAATAAAATCAAATCAGCAATCATATTTAGATATTTTACAAAGAAGAAATAAATTTTATAAAGATGAAGTTGTTGAAGGATTGCCTTCTGCAGCTAAAAATTTCATGGTGGGGTCCTCACGTATCTGTTGGTACAAAGATTATATGGTAAGTGGTTTTTGGTAGAGGCGCACCCAATTACCATTCACTTTAAAAGAAGAACTGGACCCATCAATGGTGGTTAGTGTAAGAGTGCCATTGTTATGTACTTGCTTTATTTCATAGGGGCCTAACCACCTAGTCTGTAGTTTGCAAGGGAAGTCTTGAAACCTAGAATCATAAAGGAGTGCCTAGTCACCCTCATGAAATGTAGTTTTCTTAATCAGGGCATCATGCCATTTGGCTCTTTGATGTTGAATAAGTGTTGTGCGTTGTAGTGCCTATTAGCCTCCTGCTGCAGCAGGTTACTCATATTTCATGATTGACATTTTATAGGCCAAATATGTCATACTTTGCATGCTGCAATGCTCCATATTTGCTAAGCAGTCACCAAGCAAAGAAGGCTACTCAGAGTTCATCTAAATTCTTTCCAAATTTTGAAAAGTCATTCCAGTTTTGTACAATTTTCAGCTAAAGGGAGGTCCAAAAAGCTAATCTTGGCCTCCCTAGGTTTCAATTTTCTGTTTTAGAATATAGAGAATGAAAATCTGTCCAAACAACTTAATCTTGGCAGATTCTTAGATAGGTAGAGAACCAAAGGAGCCCAACTGCTTAATCTGGGCCCTTGGAAGAAAAAAGGGTAGTTTGTAGATAGGAAGGCATAAAAAGAAAAAATTGAAATGATGGGTCTACAAGTCCAAGTGCACGCAAACCTAAAGAAGAAAAAATGTTAGATAAGTAGGCTGGGTAGGTAGTTTTGAGGTTGCATAATCTTGATTTCTGATCAGTTCAATGTTTTCAAGGTGTCATCTCTACTCAGGGCACAATCACCGGGCAGTTTTATGTGAAAGAGCTCAAAACAGGCATAACTAACTTCCCTTTCTCCTTCTCCCCCAAATCATTAACTAATTTCCCCAAAAAGAGGTCAAGATCTGCTTGATATCTCTTAGTTTCATCATTTTCATGTCATTAGCCTGGGTGAAGATCTGCTTCACTCAAAGAGAATCCATACTTTCTCTTTAAGGTTCTATGTCCCCTTTCAAGCCTAAGATCTCTGAAAATTAGCACTTTCTTGTCATCTCCATATTAACTACTGACACTACTATTTAACTCCCTATATTTTCCCTATCCCCGTACTAAAACTATGTAGATAATTCCCTTATGTAAATATCCCCTCCCCCTGGTTGAAATATAACCATAAATACTTCACTGGGAATTACTAAGTCACCTAGACTTTAGTAAGAGCCCTCCCTCTGCAAAAATTTCCACTCCCAAGTGTCTGGACCCCTTCCAAACACTAAGGAAACCCTTTCCAAATGCTAATAACCCTCCCCGCGCATTCTTCTGTGAAAACTGTTAATGTTTGTTTGATAAATTTCCACCATGCAAAACACATTTGCCCATTTTCTAAAGTTAAAAACCCACAGTGCCGCGAAATATTAAGCCTTTAACGCACATGCGCCTTCACTAAAACCCGTGCATCTCCATTTTCCGTCCACCGTCGGATCGCCTTCCCCAGATGCGACGGTCCTTGTTCACATCGCGCGCCCGATTGTGCTGGTAGGTTACCACCCGACGTCCGACGGTTTTACTGTCGTACACCAGGACAGGTGGTGGCCTCCCATTGCATCGGGCCGCCCCTGACAGAAACCACCTCCGTACCAAAGGCAGTCCGATGCCCAAGCAAAACCGCCCCCCCCTCACGTAACAGGAGCGCCACCTCACCCTGCCATGTCGCCTCCACGTCACCTCACCCAGCCTATGCCCGACCCACGTCACCCTGCCACCTATCCCTGCCACATCACCCCGTTGTACTGCCACGTCACCTTGATGACATCAGCATGTTGACGTCACATCCGTACCAAAGGACCCCACTGCTGACGTCATCCGCCGTACTATTGACGTCATGCTGACGTCAGCAGCCAAAAAACCGAAAATTCGAGCAAGAGCAAAAGTCGAGCTTCGGAGCTCTGGAATGAGAAACGGAGGCAGTTCTTGATGCACGATATTGGGGAATCTTTAGGGAATCTTTTGATTCCTTGGCCCGTTTTTCACCAAAAAGGCCCGAAATTGCTCGATTTTGCCAAATTAAACCGATTTGAAGACAGGAAGAGACCAGAGACAGAGATTAAAGAGTATCAGATCAAATCTACAGAGAGAAAGCACGTCAAAGAGTATCAGTAAGCGGTGGAGACCATCAATGTAGCGGCAAAGAGTATCAGTGAAGATCTTAACAGTGGCCCAAAGCAGGAGAAAATTAAATACCTTCCAGCAAAGTCAAAAAAGAGGGTGAAGCCACTCAAAACTCTCAAAATCATGGTTATTGCACATTTAACTCGCACCAGAACAAAACTGCAGATCCAAAAGCACAGTTATTCCAGAAGTACTGCATCGAGCCATCAAGGGCCATATTGCACTCCTTTTGATCCAGCTACCTCTGACACAGTTAAATAGATATTTACCTGCATTTAATTTTGGCACAATTTTAGGTTTAGAAAAGCTCTTTTTGCAGACCTGTTTTAAGTCAATTGTAATAAATAGTTTGAGATATTTGCACTATAAAAAGAGCCCTGAATATTGTATTAAGGGTTGGTTGGTTGGTTGGCCAGTAAAGGATCTATCTTTAGCTGATTTTGCTCCAGGAGAGACTCGCACTGTAACACCTGATAAGTTTCTATAATCAAAGACTGCTTATAAGCTTTGGAGAATGGATTGTTCATTGTGTTTACTGGTTGAAGAGTGATTATGGAATTCTCGTGCTGTTGCATAACTCAATAAGTGCTTCTTACCTCTGTTTTCCATTCATAAATTATCATCTAAACAACAGAAAAGAAGATTAGCTTAGAATTTGTTTAAATACACTCTATGTTCAATTTCTGTTGTTTCTTTATGTTTTCCTCTGTTTAGGCATAAATATGAATTCCACATGGCTCATGTTTTCCTTAACCTCAGACAGTTATCCAGGGATTCTTCATTTCCCCTAGATAGAGATCATCCTTCCGTCTATTAAGCTAAGTGATAGATTCTTAAGTGCCTCTCATTCCTTACATACCATTCATCCTTTTAGTTTGAACATTGTGTTATGAGCAGCTATCCTGCTTCATATTTCTCTTATGACCAAGAAAACACACTGATAATCCTAACCCATGACTCCATGCCCAATGGTTTGAAACTTATCACTTCATGAATTGCCTCTCTGCCTGAAAGCATTTTCCTTCCATCCAAACACAAACAAAAAACCCCTGAGCCAAAAGCTAGCCTAAAATCATCAACAAAGTTGAATCATTAAGAGAGAGCCCTCTCTAATTGCAGGTGGGCTAGAACCTGCAATCCAAAGATTGGTTTGTGGTTACCTCGGCCATATCCCTACAGGAGCCTAGGGACAACCTGAGTGATAACAGTTCCAGTAGCCGAGCTTCATCTAATTCATTCATTTTCTATAGCTTGTTAACTTGGGCTTCGGTTCAATCTAGTCCCACTTCCTGGGTTGTCGTTAGTGTTTTTATTGCAAATTCTATGGGAAAAATGGGCTCTTTACCAAATACCAGTTGATACGGAGTGTATCCAGTATTGTTTCTCCAAGTTGTGTGGTACACCCACAAGGCCTCTGGCATTCGAGTAGCCTAGTCTCATTGATGTGATGAAACTGTCTTTTTTAGAATAGCTTTGATAACTTTGTTGGTGCTCTCCACCTACCCATTCGCCTGCAAGTGATATGGAGAAGTAATTCTATGTGTGATATGATGATTTTTCAATGTAGCAGTAATACTGTGACCCACGAATTGTGATCCCCCATCAGTAATTACTTCTCTGGGTAAGCCATACCACACAAAAATTTCAAAAAGAAAATTAATAACGGTTTCTTCTCTTTCTCTTAGCAACACGATTGTTTCTACCCACTTAGTTATGTAATTTGTTGCAACCAATATCTACGATTTCTCGTTGGATGGTGGTTTGAACGACCTAATGAAATCTAATGCCCAACGCTCAAAGGGTCCTATCACCAGCCGTGGATGCAGGGGAATTTCATCAGATTGGCCAAGGTGGCATATCCTTTGGAAACTTTAACATGCCTGGAAAAACTTCTTAGCATATTTAAAAATAGTGGGCCAATAGTAGCCCATCTGTAGAATTTTATGTCCAGTTCTACAATCTGTAGTGTCCACTGGAAGGTACATCATGGTAGGCTTTTAGGATATCATAAATTTTGTCCTACCTAATGCACCTATAGATGTGCATATCAGATCTCGTGTGGAAAAGGTATCCCACAATCTAGGAGAAATGAATGCTACACTGAACAATCAATTTCCTTTCTCTAGAGGTCAAATGTTTGGGCAATTTTCCCACTGCTAAGTAATTTTCTGCATCTGCATATCATGGCATTTTTATGGCCATAACAAACAAATTTTCATCCAGGAAATGATCATCTACCACCATTGTATCATCTATTCTTGGCACTTGGCAGAGGAAGTCTGCCACGAGGTTCTCGTTCCCTAGTCGATCCCTTATAGTTATGTTAAATTCCTGCAAAAGTAGTAACCAACGAGTCACTCTTCCATTTGTAATTGGCTTGTTGGCTAAATATTTAATGGCAGAGTGATTAATATACAGAAATACAGGATATCCAGTTATACAATGTCTAAATTTGTTTATAGCATAAATAATAGCTAGAAACTCCTTTTCTATTACTGTATAATTCAACTTGAAAGGAGTAAGGTTTTTGCTGATGTAATATATAACGTAAGGTTTCTTGTCTTCTTCTTGGCCAAGAATAGCTCCAATGGTTGTATCTGATGCATCTGATGCAATCTGGAAAGGCATATCCCAATTTGGGACTCGTAATACTGGTGTTGATGATACTAACTGTTTCAAATATGTGAAGGCAGTGTCATATTTATCAGTCCATATAAAATCAACATTTCTTGTCAAGGAATACAAAGGTGTGGCAATTTGTGAAAAATTCTTTATAAATCTATGATAATATCCAGCAAATCCAAAAAAACTACGTACCTCTGTTTGAGTGCAGGGAGTAGCCAATAAGAGGATTACATGTATCTTTGCTGGATCTACCTGAATTCCAGTTGTTGAAATGTGATGACCCAGAAACAGACCCTCTGTCATCATCATATGACACTTCTCATGACTTAATCATAGCCTAGTAGCAATACACCAGTCTAGGACTTTCTCCAGTGTTTGTAATGCCTGATCGTAGTCATCCCCATAGGGTGTGAAATCGTCCATGTACACCTCAAATCCCTCATTTATGAAGTGTGAAAAAATACTGAGTATGGTTCTTTAGAATGTAGTAGGTGCATTGCAAAATATGAAAGCCAATACCCTATAAGTGAATGTTCCCCAGGGGCAGGCGAAACTAGTTTAATACTAGTCTTCAGGGGCACTTTGAATTTGGTTGTAGCCACTGAAGCCATCCACGAAAGAGAAGATTTACTTTCCTGCTAGTGTATCAAAAACCTGGTTGATAAATGGAAGGGGAAAATGGTCTTTTTGTGTCGCTTTGTTGATTTCTTTGTAGTCAACTCATATCCAACATTTTCCATTCTTTTTGGGAACAACTAATAATGGGGAAACCCCTTTACTATCAAATATAGGATAAATAAAATTCACATCTAACCATTTTTGAAGCTCTTCTTTCACAATATCCTTTAGATGAGGATTTAATCTATGCTACAACTGTCGAATGGGCCTTGCATATTTTTCAGTGTAGATGTGGTGCATGCATAAATGAGGGTCAATCCCTTTCATGTCTAGGTAGTCCCATACAAAAGCCCCTTTATATTTCCTAAGGACTTGGATAAGTTTCTGTCGTTGGTCATTACTCAGATTATTGTTAATGTTTAGGATTTTCCGTTTCTTGATTTCAATTAGTTTGCTATTATAGACAGTGATTGTTGGTATCAGTTAGTCATTGATGTCTCTCAAGGAATCTTCTTCAATCTCATTGTCAAGGATTACTTCAATCATGTGACATCTCAAATTAGACACTGCAGTAGGGTGATTGATAAAGGTGTTAATGATATCATCTTCTATTTCATTTTTGAATTCAAGTGCATCTGCCACAGTCAACGATGAACAAATATTTTCTTTTAAATATGTTGCTAGTTGTTTCCAATTTTTTACAATGGTCAGGCTTGGTTGAGAAGGAGGGTATAAAGCTAGATTTTTAACAAAATTTCCTCTTGCTATGGTCATATAAGCATTAGCTATAGCTAGAAAAGGCCTTCCCAGTATTAAGGGATGTTCATCTAACCAATTTCTGGGGTTGATAATAAAAAATATGCCGAATATTCCCAAGGGTCCACAGAAACCATCACATCTTGTAATGTTCCTTCTAGCTTAACGACTGAACAGTTGGCAAGTTCCAGCAAGGTAGTGGTTGGTTCTAAGGCTGGGATGCCATGCACTTCGAAATTTTCTATTGTAAGAATGTTAATGGTTGCCCCTAAGTCAACTATAGCATTGGGAAAAGAGCGACCATTTATTTGGACTATTACAATGGGATTTCCCGAGTCTTCGTATTTTACAAGTGTCTCTTTGCCTAGTAATAAATTAGACAAAGTTCCGACAACATGGACAGTTGGTGTTATTTGTTTTTCCTCATAGACTTCTTTGCACACAACTATTGAATGGTTTTAGCATATATCAGAATATCTTGAATGGCCTGGAGGAGGGATATTTTTATACGGAGATTTTTGAGTTCACCCAGAAGATTAAGGTTAGGATATTCAATTGGTCGAGGTATTATCAATTTTCCTGGTAACAAGGGAGAAGTAATTATGATTTGTTCAGGATCTTTCTGCCTGACTGTATCTTCTCCCTGTTTTGTGTCCTGGTTGTCTACAGTCGAAGGCTTATTTGGATTTGTTTCTTTAACTTTAGGTTGTATATTTATGTCCTCATCTGGAGCAATTACGCGTCTAGATCTTAACTTAAGTTCATTACATACCCTCATCTCAACATCGGGATCTAGACTCTCAATAATTTGTACTGACTGGATCGATCAGTTGTTAGGATTTGGATTTGGTTGAACTGGGAGTTGCAATTGTATATTAGGTTGAGGATTTTTCTACAACATGTAAGGTGCTGGTAAGGTTGGCTGAGGTAGGGGAAATGTTCCCATGGGCTGGTTTGTGGATCTTTGCGAATTTGGTTGCTAGATATGATTTTTTGAGGTAGAAGGGGACCATTGAAAAGAATAGTGGGTGTTTGGCCAGAATGGTGGAGGGTAAGAGGAATTTGGCCAATTATTGTTTGAATTTGATTGGTTGGGCCATGGTGGCATAGAGAATGCTTGAGGTGGCCAAGTAGAGAAAGGTGGCTGGTTCTGCCATGTTGCCCTTGAATATTATTGAGAATTAAATTGCAATGAAGGAAAGAATGAAGATGGTTCTCTAGGCATACCTGTCGGACGTGCTTGGCATTGATAGCGCTGGTTCAGTAGATATACTACTTCTACTTCCTCTTCTACTTGGAAATTTTTTTTAGTCTAGGAAGAGACGGACAACTTTCTGTAACATGATCCTTAGTGCAGATGGCACATGTTTGTGTCATATTTAACGGACATTCTATATGGTTATGTTTCTTTTTGCAATGTGGATAGAAAATAGCCAGATTCTGTTATTCTTCGACCTTATTTTGTTTGGCTTGCATGATATGCAACTGTGTCATCAAGGTCCCCAAGATATTAGTTTTGAAATCTTCTAGCAGATTGTCGATTTCAACTCATGTAATGCTTCCTCCTGAGGCTCTACTATCTCTGGTGATCGCATCATGTCTGGTTTGTTTCAGCCTTGTACTACCTCTGGAGCACCTTATGTAGAATTGTATAATATTGGCATAATCCTCTTGATAAATATCACCCTTCCCCATTAAATTTAGTGTTTCTACCCATTGGTATTTCATACCTTTGATCATCATAGTTTTAAGAATTTTAGGAGTCAAATTTGCATAAGGATATGTTTGCAGATTATATTGAAAACGTTCTACATATTCTTCGAGAGTCTCATTAGTCTTAGCTACCATTTGGAAGATTTCATCTTTCATTTCTCTAGTTCGACAGTAATCTTGGTATTTTCTTAGAAAGGTTTTTTTCATTTGGTCCTAGTCAATAATGGTACCTCCACCAAGCCCCATAAACCAATGCAGAGCTGCTCCCTTCAGAGTGGAGGGGAACAGTTTCAGCTTTTGTGGGTTGGTAGTGTAATCATATCCCTACATAAAACATCAAATTCCAAAAGGAATGCATTAGGATCCTTTGAAGTTAGCCCATGGAAGGTAGGAATATTCTGTAAGGGAATAGCTTTCATGGGACCATTAATAGCTATATCAACAATAGGGTATTGTAATGTAGAGGTGTGAGGTTGTTGTTGATTATGAGCCATTTCGTTAGAAATGTGCCAATATCGTTCAGGGATTTACAAAGCTAGAGATTTTCTCCTGGGGGGGTTTAGAAGAGACATTTAGAATGATTTTAATAGCACTACCTTGGTCTAGAATACTCGGTGTCCTCTGTTCAATGACTACTTCAGGAGATTTGGGTTCTAATGATTTGATCTTTTCAACAATACCTGTTTCTCCTTCTCCTTCATGGAGATTACAAGAATTCCCTTCTTGTAAAGGGATAGGTTGTAAATTTTTAGTGTTACGAAAACTCCGTTCAGACCCTTCATTCATGCTATGAATCTCAGCGTTAGGTACAGATGGTGATCCTGTGGCCTGAAGGGTTACAGTAGAATTTGTTGTAGAAATGGTTCGAGGTCCTACTAATGACCGAGGCTTAGCTTTTCTTATGATTTCATCAATGAAGGTTGATCTTCCAAGGGTCACCGATCCCTTAGATGTTTCAGATATGGGTGAAGGAATTAAATCATTTTCTAATCTTTTCTTCTTAGTCATTCATACAGAAATACAAATGTTTATTTCTATTTCAATTCCTATGCAATTGTGCTTAAAAGTTGGAAAAGGAGCAAGAAATTTATTTGCTCGTATGCAGGTTCTTACCTTCTGTTTTTAATACCCAATTATTTCACAACAAACGAACATCAAACATTTATTTCTACTTCAATTCCTATGCAATCGTGCTAAAAAGCATGCAAAGGAGAAAGCACTTTACTTGCTCGTTTGCAGGATCTTACCTTCCATTTTTAACACCCAATTCTTTCACAACAAATAAATATCAAACATACATCACCTTCTGTGAAATAGAAACACTCTCCCCGGTAATAGCGCCAAAATGTTGGGCACATATGAGATGTATTTTAGAACTCCTAAATGCCTCACATTAATAATCGATCTGTGTAAGTCTTTTTGTTTCAACATTGTACACAATATGTGCAGGTTATGGAAATCATTGGATCTACAGAGATTAATGCTTTAAGATAACTTACTGATTTCAATACAAGAGTAAACGGACCAAACCATAAACTACCAAACTTGTAACTTCAATGAAATTAAACTATTCAAGCATCAAAATTATATCTTAATCAAAAAGCTCTAATAGCAATTACAAGCCATAAGCACATCAACCGAGTGCACTGTAGTGATAACAGAGCTCTTTCAGCTGATTAAAAACCCCTGCATAACAATAATACACCTGATCTAAACAATAATACTCTTGCTCTCAATTAATAGGAAATAACTCTTATCTAATAATTGAATCAATCTACAACATAAATAAATGAAACAAATCAACAAAAATAAGAAATAATGCACAAACTCAACACCGGTGATTTACATATCAAGTGGATCAATCATAAAACTATAAAACAAAGTAATTAGTCTTGCAGTGAAAAGGTAAAGATATATAACACAAGGAAAAGAAGTGAAATCCACTAGTGACTAGGCTCAAGCTGCTAGTGATTACTACCTAGTTACTCAGAATATTGTGTGCAAACAGAAACACAAATTATATATTACTCATTAACTCCGAATGTCTTTACATTAATGATGTGTTATTTAGATTAATGCTCTGTCTCTTAAATTTACAGCTGAAGTAAAAAGGAAAAAATTGTTCTATTCTATTCATTTTTCCCCTCTTATAGTCAAAGAGGAAAAGAGATAACTGTGATTCCTCGGGATCAGGAGATCTTGAGGAATTCACAACCAAATACTATTATCAGAGCAATCTTCCACCCTGCGCTGATCCTTATGATTCACTTCTCAACTTGACTGCACAAGATGCACTCTTTTCTCCCTTTTTAGCATTTATTGTTCAATAGATTGAACAACAATTGTCCCATTCACTAATCCTTGGATAAAAAGCAACGAAAGTTAGTTTTGAGAGCCAAATCATACCAAATGTGGTTTCATAAAAAGGAGGAAAAATATAATGTAATCAAGGTTAAATTTACACCTGTTGCATGGCCCAATAGAAGAATTACAAGAAATCAAGGTTGTGATATTCAGAAAATTTGTAGAGCCTATCATGTGGGTACAACTTGACAAGAGTACGCAGTTGTGCCATGATCTAGACTGCTACAATGTTACCAGAGAAGAAGGTGAGGAAGATCTCAGGAATAGAAATATCCTTGAGTCAGAGGGACAATGCAAAGTTGGTGGGCCTGATGTAGATGTTCCCGACATTTCAAAAACATTTAAGACCAAGCAAGTGAACATTGGGTTGGAAGAACATCCGAAGTTCGTGAATATAGGCGATTACTAGGATGAGGACATGGTTGACAAGGTTGTGTAGTTGTTACATGCATATCAGGACTTGTTTCCAACTAAGTTCTCTAATCTAAAGGGGATAGTGGGTGATCTGGGTGTTTTGAAGATCAATCTGAAGCCTGATGTGAAGTCGGTAAAGTAGTGCCCATACTAATTGAATCCTAAATATGAAGAAAAGGTGGGCGAAGAGCTGGATAAAATGCTCGCAATAGGGATTATTGAGCCTATAGAAGAATCAGAATGGGTTAGTCCTATGGTATTTCAAGAGAAGAAGAAAAAGGGTGAAATAATGATATACGTAGATCTAAGGAAGTTGAAACATGCTTATGTACAATATCCATTCCCTACACCATTTATAGATGAAGTCTTCGCGAACATTGGTGGTCAAGAAGCATACTCCTTTACAAATGGATTCATCGGGTATCATTAGATCAAGATCACGCTAGAATATCGAAGTAAGACTACCTTCGCCATGGAATGGAGCTATTTTCAGTATACAGTGATGCCATATGGACTTAAGAATGCCCCTCCAATCTTTTCTAGGGTGGTAGTTGCAACCTTTAAGGAATTTCTTCATAAGTGTTTGGAGGTCTGCTTTGACAATTGGATGGTGTTCGAGTTAGTTAAAAATCATGCTTCAATTCTTCACATAATGTTGGATACTTGTAGGAAGTATATGATCTCCCTAAATCCTAAAAGGTGTATATTTGGTGTGCCATATGGGATACTTTTTGGCCACATTGTTTGTAAGCAAGGGTTGATAGTGGACCCTAGTAAAATTGTTGTAATTATCAATTTGGATCCCCTGAGGAATGTAAAATAATTGCTTGAAAGATTGGTCCATATAGGATAGTATAGAAAGTTCATTGAGGCATGCACGTAGATCATTGCACCCATGGAGAAATTATTGAAGAAATATGAGACATTTTGTTGGGATAATGATTTCCAAAAAATATTACATGTTTTGAAGCAAAATATGGTTACAACACCTATTATAGTGTTCCTTGATTGGAATAAATAATTTCATGTACATGTGGACACATACTGTATAGCATTAGGAGCAGTTTTAACCCAACCAGGAGCAGGAGATATCGACCATCCGATTGCATTTGTGAGAAGAAAATTATCTAAGGGAGAGAAGAATTATTCAACCATGGAGCATGAAGGGTTGGAAATGGTATATGCACTCCAAAAGTTTAAGCATTATTTGTTGCATGCACACTTCAAAATTTGAAGAAGAATTATTTAACCATAGAGCAAGAAGGGTTGGAAATGGTATATGCGCTCCAAAATTTTAGGCATTATCTGTTGGGTGCGCACTTCAAAATGTATATAGACCATTCAACTTTGAAGTACCTAGTCAACAAGCTTGTGTTGGGGGGGGGGGGGGATTTGTAGGTGGCTACTACTATTTCTGGAGTATGACTTTGAAGTAATTGTGAAGCTAGGAATATTAAATGTTGGACCCGATTAGCTTTCGCAGATTGAGAATGGAGAAGAACTTACAAGTATTGATGAAGGATTTCCTGAGACGTAGCTCTTTGCTGTGCACATTGCAGATGAACATTTTGTGGATATAATCTAATTCTTGTCTACAAGTGTAGCTCCTGAAGGATATATGATGCAAAAAAAGAAGGAATTGGTGGTCAAGGCTGTGGATTTCTCGGTAATTGCGGGCCCTTGTACAAAAAGGGGATGGATGAAGTTCTGCGTAGGTATGTACTAGATTATGAAAGACAAAGTATCCTCCATGAGGCACATGGAGGAGTTGCTCGAGGACATTATGCTGGAAAAGAAACTGTGTAGAAGATCCTACGAGCTGAATTCTGGTGTCCAACTGTGCACAAAGATTCAAAGGAGTATTGTAGGGCATGCAATGTCTGTTAGAGGACTAGGAAGCCATCGAAAAGGGATGAATTGCCTCTAAAACCACAAGTATCATTATAGACAATTGAAAAATGGGCAATATATTTTGTTGGACCTATTCAGCTACCAAGAAAGAAGATATGAGTGCGCTACATCATGATGGCAATGGAATACTTGGCCAACTAGGTTGAGACATAACCTATGAAGGATTGCAATGCAAATACAAATGTGTAGTTTATATTTGAGTACATTTTGTCATGGTTTGGCTATCCTAATATTTTGTTGACTGGCAGGGGTTCACGTTTTCTAAATGAAATGATTACTGCTTTGCTAGAAGAATTCTAGATGTATCATCAGAAAATCACACCATACCATCCTCAAGAAAATGGAACAGTTGAAGCTTTCAATAAGATCCTGAAGAATGATTTGATGAAGATTTGTAATGTGAATGGAAACGATTGGGATGTGTGCATACCAGTTGTCCTTTGGGCATATAGAACTACATGTAATAAGTTGACTCGACAGACACCATTTTGACTAGTTTATGGACAAGAAGTGGTGATGCCAATGGAATACATAGTGCCTAGTTTGAGGATTGTTGTAGTCACGAATATGGAAGATCAGGATATAATGTAATATTGCCTCATGCAAGTTCTTGGTAGGTTTTCATCAGCAAGCACAGAAAGCTAGAGAAAATGTGTGGCATGATCACCACATTAAGCAACACACCTTTAAGAATGGAGATTTAGTGTTAATGTATGATAGCAAGTTTACTAAGTTCCGAGGAAATTTTCAAATGCATTAGATGGGACCATACATCGTGAAGAAGATTATGGATGGAGGTGCAGTTCCAATTAGGAAGTTGAACGAGGAGTTATTTCCAGGAAGTATCAATGGGAGCTGGTTGAAGTTGTACATGGTCAATCTCACCCCTACACGATGGCTACATGGATGTAGGAAAATCTTAGTACTTCAAGCAATTGGAAGGAAATGATGGAAAATAAACTACTCTTCAATGAAAAAAGTTTGGTAAAGAGATTGGGTTGTCTGATGGTTAGGAGAAAGGCATAGATGGGAGGTACGATGAAGGAGCTACACTAGCGAGGTGGGTCCTACACAGCCTGGCCAAAAAGTGACTATTGGAAGCATTGTAGATGATTCGATGGCTATATTTCTATTAAAGGGAGTGGGCAAAAGCATTTAAGGAGCATATGTTTAGAAATATGTCACAAAGAGAGAATTAATGAGGGAGATCGAAAGGGAATCGATAGATTTGAATTAAAAAATGGCTATAAATACAACATCCCACTCCACATTCAAAAAATGTGCTTTCGAAGAGATTTTCTTGAGATTTTGCACCTAAGTTTGAGCATAGAAGGATGTTGTATGTTTGGATGAGATTGGAAAGAGGTAGAGAAGGAATTTTTGTTGAAGGGACTTGGGTTCAAGGGAGATTTTTCTGATTTGCAGAAGAAACTCTTCTGGTAGAACTTTGCCAAGATGATTGCTTTACCACCTACCCATATTACTGAAATGCGCTCTCTAAGAATGAAACCAAAACCACATGTTTGAACACTAGCTAGGACGAAGTAGAAGAAGTTGCATCCTCCACCAATACGTCAAACCCCTAGAAAGATACCTATGGAGTGAAGGAAGAAGGGAAATATGGACAAAAAAATGAGGCCTATGGAACTTAAGGATTTGGAGGAAGAAGAATTGGCTGAGGTGTTGGAGGACATCCCTGAAGAAGAAGTTGAAACTATATCTAGACTTCCTCCTTTCATGCCACCAAAGAAGCCAACATCCAAGGTCTCTAAGGACCCAGATGCATTAAAATATTAGGTAGTCACTTTTCTATTACCATAGCATGTGCCCATTGAGGGCTAGCTATTAGCCTAGGTACCGTATTTGAAGATGGATGCCTGGGATGTGAATTATTTCATGAAGTACCCTCAATTTTATCCCAACAACTATTTGAGATTATTATATATGAAGAAGCAGGAGTCACAAGGGTACAACCAATCAAGTGGGTGGCTAGAATCCAGTGCGTGGGTCCTTTAGCCATGTTGTATGTGCCTCACTTTGGGTGAAGTAATATCAACACAATTTGTGTGTGCCAATTGTTGGCATTGGTGCACGATGATTATTTATGGTAGGGGACATGCATCCCCATTGATGAGAACGATGATTATCTATGGTAGGGGACATGCATCCCCATTGATGAGATATTGATTAGGAGGATCACTGTGCTCCCTTATCAAGGCATAAACCTAGATGATGCCTTTGTGGGAAAGTCGCAGAAAAGGAATTTGACGGGCGAGATGAAGAACGAATTTAGTTTAGTGAAGAAGTGATGGGGCTACACTATTAGCTCAATATCCGACGAAGCTGTGATATTTGCTTCTTCCATTTTTTCTAGAAAAATAGTGCGAAATTTTCATGCAGATGAAGTGTTCGCCCCAGTTGTTTCCTTGGCTATGCAGTGTAGCAAGGGCATCTAGTACGATTGGGCAGACTATCTGTGTAATGACTTCTTGGCAGATTTTTGTGAAGCCTAGGAGGAGGGAAAGGCATTCCACTATGCCTGGTTGTTATTGTTGATAACATTGGTTATGTGTCCCACACTGGATGACTCATAGTTCCCCGCAGTAGATCTTGATTTCTGTGAAATTGCATGGTATGCCTCACTGTAAACTTCCAAGGAGCCCATAAGGGTGATGGAGAATAAAATGTTTTGGGTCCTAGTCAACATGGACCTACACATGGTGATCAACCAAAAGCCATGGTTTTCACCCACTCTACATGCACAGTATATAGATGTAGCAGACTTCAAAGTAGATATCCACAATATTTTCATGCACGTGAAGAAGGATGCCACAAGAACATGGCACAAGTTGCCTTATTTAGTCACAAAGGAGGATATTATTGGGGTCATCAACAGATGGTTGAGTGATTGTCTCACCCCATCTAGCGAAGCTGCAGGAACAAGTAAGGTGACAAAAGTAGAAACAAGGAAAACAACAACTGCAACAGAGGCCAAGAAAGACAAAAATAAAGAAGCATAAAGGGCTTCGAAGAAAGAGAAAGAAGTGCAAAAGGAAAAATATGTGTAGGTAATAACAACAATGCAGGCCACCATTGACATTGAAGTGCCTGATATAGAGCACATAAGTTTTGAAGTAGAAACCACAGATGAACAGGAAGGGAGCATAGACCCCTATGTTGGATCAGAGGACTTAGAGTACCCCTTAAGGATTAGGAAGAGACAAAAGTGTAGATTGACGCGACCACCCAAGAACTAGAAGTTTGATAAGTTTGTAGTTACTGAACCATTGGTCCTTGTGGAGGGAGACTGTCATGAGATAGGCAATGTTGTTCGCTCCACAATTGATAAAATATGGGGGCACATTGAGGACAATACAAGTAAGTACTGGAAAAAGTGAAAGAGGGCCTGAAGGATGTGTAGGTCTAGATATAAGTGATCTAGGAGAGCATGGGTCAAGTGAGTCCAGGTCAAGTTAATGTGAGTTAGGTGAGCAGGACATCAAAGGTATAACTAACTACATACCTCTGCGTAGTGATGTTATAGAAAGGTTTTCTACATGTCAAAATAGTTGAGGATCAGGCTAGGTTGTTTCATATGACCAACATGAGTCTTAACATTGCATCATTGCCTATCTAGACCTCACACACACTACACCAAGGAATTTCATATGAGCTTAGTGTCTGGGAGAAAAGAGCTTTGTTGATTATTGAAGAAGTAATGACTAGCAATCACCATATTTTTGTAGAGAAAGTGAAAACCTTGCAGGCCCATGATGAGGTGATGCAGCGCAATCATCAATCAACCCTTACCCAAGTGTGCATCGAGATCCATGAGCTCAAAATTTCAACTGCATTGAGAAAATTCCAACTATCTCTGCAGAAAAAATTCATAAGTTAATTGCTACATTGAAGGAATCTGAGGAATCATAAAGGTGTGGTTTGTGACACAACTACAGATTTTAGAGCTTCAAATGAAGCTCCAGCAAACGACACCTCTAGAGGTGAGAGAGCAGTGTGAAGTTGCCATTAAAGAAAACATGACAACTTTGGCCACTGCAGTGTAGATAATGGAAATGTGGGCCTTGTTGTAGGAGGAACCATAGTTGCAGAAGATCGAAGCGGACATCCACGATAGGCAACTACAACTCAATGAGATCCAAGTGAATGCATGAAGCCTTGTACTTGTGCAAGGGCTTGCCAGAATTCAGGAAGGAAAGACTTTGAAGGTACATATCGATGATCTATGCATAAAAGTGTCCATAATTGCAACGTGAACACAAAAGTGGAATGGTGAGGCAAGCTAGTTGTCTAAGACCATCGAGGGAAAGCTAAAGTCCCTTCAATAGACATAGAGGACCATGATACTTGTAGTTCAAGGTCCAATGGCTGTGAAGTTGGTCGAAGAATTTTGTGAGGCCGCTGCACAGGGAACAACAGATCTTCAAGCATTACAGATTGAATTCAATGGCTTGCAGGCGAACATTTAGGGAACACTCGTAGAGTGATTGAGGATGAGTTAGGACTTTATGTTGGGGGCATGTTGGGTCGAGGTCCTCTGGGTCATATTTTGTTAAAGTTTTGTTAATTTTGTAAAGATATTGTAAACATATTGTAAAGTCTCTTCATTTTGAGGATTGGAGCACAAGTAGCGTAGGTGAATAGGAGTCAAAGGGGCTTTAGGAAGGCCAAAGCCCCTTAGTTTGTTAAAGTCAAACTATTTGGAGACCTAACCAAGGTTCGCAAACCATGGTATTGTAATGATGGAATAGTATAAGAGGAAGTAATAGAAGAGTCATAGGTCAGCTAGGCAAGTAGTACCTGAGTTGAGTCTGAATTTTTGTTATGTACTTGGGCGAAGAGGAAGGATCATGCAGCTATGCGCATGCAGACCTTGGTAAGTTTGCATTTGAGTGCATCGGCCCCTGAAGCTGTGTGAACAGGGTTGGAAGGAGCTTTTATAAGAGAATCTGAAGAATAATAAAGACATATTTTGAATTTATATCTATCTATCTGTGTGTTACTAATTATTTTTGAAGCTGTTGTATTTATGAACTGTTGAATGCATTTAATTGGGGAAATTACTTAATAGATTCACGAAGATGTAGATTAGCTTATTTATATGATGTTATGCATGTTTAATGCAATCAGTGAAGGAGATAAATCTGTTAACTGTTATTTACTGTTAGTTTTGGGTTGCAAGGGTTAGGGTTTGCGAAGGTCAATATAAATCCTTACATCTGCAAAAAACACATCACATAGCCCTTTGGATGCAAAAACCTAGTTCTAACATCCCCCAATACTGTCTCGGGTGAGATTACACCCTGCGCTATGTGGTTTGCTGCCAAAAGGGCCAATAGTGTAGGGTTTTGATGGTTTGCGCAACTAACTTCGAACTTGGGTCCAAGCCCCATCAAGCGAATAGTTACATGTTAGATGAAGAATTTAATTATCATCCAACACATTCCTACACTTGAAATTTGAATAAGTGTATAACACAATGAGTTGGAAATATGATTAAAGAAAGGTATTTTTTCAACATTCCCTCAAAATTTTTTTACCCTTATTGCTGAAACCATCAACTTGAATTCTATTGGTTCTTTTAAAGTTGATTTAACAGTAAAATTTTCGAACTAAGTCCCATTATTTCACCTTAAAATTTCTCTAACGAAGGAATGTAATACCATTTTATAAAAATGAATATTGGAATTCGAGTATAAAAAGGAAGAGCCTCATCATAGAACGATGGTGATAACCTCACATCCCACATATATTTCCATTATGTTTACATCTTGGATGTGTGTTGGAACTTTCGTATTCACCTAGTTGTTTGCACTAGAGTAGGACTACCTTTGTAATATGGCCCCTATTCCTATTCTCATAATATTTATGAGCATTTCTTGATATGTATGGTATGGTGGAACATTTTTAACTTGTTGATATATAATTGAGTAGCCTAGAAGCTAAGAAAAAATAGAGTTATTATTTCATTGTCAATTTTTTACTCTTCTACAAAATACCTTTGTTATATGGGAAATGAAGAATATGTACATCACACGTTACCATCTCTAAACGTTTTACCAATCTCTAACAATAATTCTACTTATTATTAACCAATTTATGTTATCTCCATTTATATACCATTCCCCCCTAGTTTAAGTGAATAATTTCACTAATGGGCCTCCCAAATAAGTATTATTTAGGGCCGTTCTAATCATCCTTAGGTATATTTAACCTTTCCTTTGGCACTTGTTAATGTATTTTTTGACTTTAATATGTTCTTAGGAGGGTTAAGGGTTATTTTCCATATCTTGCGTGTCTAATGATTAATTATGCATGATATTGAGGATATCTTATGCAGATCGTGTAAGAGTCCAATAGGAGAATATTATCAGGCTTGTGCCCTGCTAAAGGATAATTAAAACGTGGTTGATTAAAGGATATATACCACCTCCATATACCTATGGGGACACTAGGGAAACATTCCCCTCTTTAAGGAGGTTTACCCTCAAGCACCTTTTGTATAAATATGGGGCCTTAGTAGCCCATTAGGGATTTGAAATTTTGTAGAAGATAATCAACAATTGAGAAAGGCTTCCTTGTCTGTTATTTCAGTTTTTCATGTTTCATGTATGAGCAGACTTATTGATTAATGAAAAGAAATATTTTATTTCATTTCTAGTTCTTATTTAATGGACCTATGTCTCCTTTAGTTAGGGTCCAACTCAGGTTCTCAAGCCCCATTATTTTACATTTACTTTCCATGCATTTATCTTAGTTATGTGTTTATGCAAATATAATATTTTTAAAACCATTGCCTTTGTAGGGATAATGAATAATCTTCTTTCTGAGTTTGTTTATGTATCTTTCTCTGATAAATTCAAAAATAATTTCTTTCATGTGTTCTTATTCTTCATTTAAATTTCAACTCATCCTTTCTGTTATTTTACTTTTTAGTAATTACTAAGTTTATCAATTATTTATGAACTTTGAATTTACATGTCAACCATGCATTTTTCTTCTAGCTAGATAGCATTGATTCATAGGTATAGATAGTATTATTTCTATGCATTTATTTTACCTAAAAAATCATCTTTTCACCCATCATTACAGATTGATTTTTTTTTGTTTCCTTTCCTACAAGCTTGATTAGGTTTATTTTCTATTCATTGAGTTTCTAAGCATTTCATGTAACCTAGACAACAAAAGTGCTCTCTGTGCATTTAAGATTCTCTTCATTTTCATTAGAACAACCAAAGAAAAATATATTGCATGATATACATATAGTGTTATACCTCTTAAATTGGTATGAACCTTTGATTGCTAATTAAAGTTGAGTTCCTCATGATTTTCAACATTCTTGTTATAATATTAAGGGCCATCATTTTTTTGCACCGTTGTTGGGGAGGTGTCAAAGTAGGTAATATTTTATGTTCTTATTTGATTCATTTCCATCCATTACCTGAGAAAAATTAAAAAAAAATCATCAACCTTTCTATATAAAATCAAAACACCAAAACAAAAAATTATTTAACGCCTCATAAAGTTAGGGATAATTCAAGAAAATTTGTACCTAAAAGCCCCACTACTACAAACAACCAACCATCACTATTTTATTGTGGGCCGCCGACTCTGTATACAGGGGATTCAAAAGCCTTTTTAGGTGAGTAAAGAAGGATTTTTTAGGAACCTATAGGAGGAGAAGAATATCCATCATCCAAAAGAAATATTGGCGGGAACTAGACATCCTATCAAAGAGACAAATGAGGAAGCTAAAATGAAAAATATCAGCCACACTACTCTTCCACATTTCAATGAAATGGCTTTTAAGGACTTTAAAACCTTGATGTTTGAATTTGATGTAGTCTAAAGGACATATCATTATACATCAGATGAGTAGAAGTTCAAAATGTTTTTGTACACCGTCAAGGGTGTAGGATTGTGTTGGTTCATTCGTTTAGAAGGATACAACATCACTACATGGGGTCAAATGTAGTAAGAATTCAACAACAAATACAAGGAATATTGTAGAGAAAGAGATAAAAGAGAGGGAATTTTTAGAATGATCCAATACCTAGATGAATCACTAGAATACTATAATGAAATATTTCAGTTGAGCTATAAAATGACACATAACCACTCTCTTGATCCGAGTTCATTGAAACTAGTCTTATTTGTGGGGGGTCAGATAAGAACTAATGGAGACCCTCAATATGTCATCCAATGGATAGATTTATCAACTCAAATATGAAGATATCAAAAAGATTTTCGAGGACCATTCTAGAGCTATAAGAAAAAGAGGCTAATCTCAACAGGGTTTGGTAAGTCCTTCATCTTGTACTTCACCCATTAAGATTGAGATAGGAGGTATGTTGGAGGATCTTAAAAGTGAAATATTACATACTTTTCCCTTGTAGATGGATACATTGTAGATTCAAAAAATGCAAGAGGAAGCCGAAATGGCATTAACTATATTTTTTCCCCAAATGCACTAAGAGGCACCCTAGAAATGAGTTCCCATTAAATGTTATAGAAATCAACTTTGTGTGTGAAGAGAACCATTCAACTAAAAAATGTACATATAATATAGGTTTGAAAGTTGTGTATCAAGGAGGACAAGGAGGCAAGGAGAAAGTATGATTTCTTAACTAAGAATTCCATATGGCACTAAACCATATAAATAAGGTATGACCTATGTTTCTACTTTCAATACAATTTATAAAGCACCATTTCAATCTTTGTATCCACTTAAAACCTCACCTTGGCCTATGCCTACTCCATGGTCCTATCCTCCTCCACTATCTATAATTTTCCTTTTCAGCCATACTAACACCAACGTCCTCAATGGGGTAATCCATCATCAATATGGATGCCTCAGGTAACCTAACAAGCTACCCTAATGCTTCATCCTTCTCAACAATATATACTTAAAAAAAATCCACTGAAACAACCACAAATTCATACTCAACAAATTCGAACCCTAACAATAAACATGCCCAACAAGTCTACAATGGAGAGGCATCTTATCCTACCTATGTTTTAGAAATTCAAGAAATGAACCTCAAGATTCTTAAGGTAATTCCTAATTCTCACCCACCTTCTCTAACAAAACATATTGAATAGAAGGAGGATAATGCTCCTCAACCCAACAAACCTCCCTATAATGAAATATTGGTACATGCTAAAATACACGGCCACCAAAAAGTTGAACTTTTGGGAGAACTGAAAAATATGTGTGTCGAACTTCCCCTCCTACAAGCTATCAAGGATTTTCCTATATATAATATATTCAACAAAGAGGAATGTCTTAAGAGGCCAAAAATGATAAGGAAAGATTCCCGTACTATCAACTTCATTAGGAAACTAGCTAATCTCATGCTTAGGAAGATCTTCACCCCAAAGCATTTGGATCCTAGTATCCCAATAGTAGATGTGCACATTAACAACATTGTAGTCTCTAACAATGTCATTGACGTAAGGGTTGAAATCACTGTCATAATAAGGGGAACTATGCTCAATATTAATCTCTAGGGAGCCTTAATGAAAACCATCATGGTGTTGTAGCTTGGTTATAGATCCATAGTTGCACTAGAAGGCATCATTGAGGGTGTCATGGTTTCCATCAATTCCTATGTGTAGCCTATTGATTTCCTTATTCTGCAGCCAAAAACCAAGTTCAATGGATATCTTCTTGTCCTAGGAAGACATTAGTTAGCTAATGTTTAAGCCTACATGATTTGTAAAGCTGGAAATACAATAATCACAAATGGGACACTAAGAAAACATCTTTTACTAGACCCCCGTTCTTAATCCCTTGTTGAGAATGATTTTACTATGTGGGTAGAAGGGGAAGAAGAAGAAATCTATGAGTCATCAGTGGACCCCATTTTTACATTAGAATCCACTATTGGTAGCGAAAATTTGGATGAGGACAATTTGATTGACAAATTTATGCAAAATAAGTATCCTCCTACAATGAATATTGATGGTCTAAAATAAGAATGTATAGGAAAACATGTCCGCTCTCAAGACAACTCATGGGAATATTTAATCACTACTAGTTCTAATCAAATTAATTTAAAAATAATAGAATCATCCCCTCTAAAACTATGAAAATCAATCCTTTTTTTTTAATTGATCAAGAAGAAAAATTTCTCACACTTTTGAGGTAGAATCTTGATGTTTTTGCACTGGATTATGAGGATATGGAAGGAGTTAAATCCTTTATATGTACTCATCAAATATAAATTAAGGAATACCATAAACCTATTCTCCAACCTCAAATAAGAATGAACCCTGCACTAAAGGACATTGCAAAAGAGCAATGTAGAAGTTATTAGATGTGGGTTTTATTTATTGAAATTCGCATATTGAGTGGGTATCACATTTGGTAATTGTACCTCATAAAAATGGGAAATGGATATCTTTCATTAAATGTAGAGAACTTAATAAGGCCACCACAAAATATCACTTTCTTTTTCCTTTTATCTACCAAATTTTTGATGCTCTTTCAAGAAATAAGTTCTTTTCATTTATGTATAGATTCAACAAGTATAATCATATCCAAATTAGTCACAAAGACTAAGATAAGACTACTTTCACCATCTCATGGGGAACCTTTTTCTATAGGGTCCTTCCATTCAGCTGGTGCAATTCCCCTGCTGCTTTCCAAAGGGAAGTATTGAGTATTTTCTCTAACCTTGTACGTGATTCAGTAGAGATTTACATGGATGAATTCAAACCTTATGGAGATTCTTTTCAAGAAGCTATTTCTAACCTATGAAAGGTTTTGAAATGATGCATAGAAATGAATCTCTCCTTAAGCCCCAAAAATTCTAAATTTTTTATGGATGAAGGAATTTTTCTAGGCCATTTCCTCTCTAAGGAAGGAATTTAGGTTGATCTTAACAAAATTTCTATTATTAGAAAAGTTCCTATGTGAGAAATACAAAAGGATATGAGGATCATTTTAGGACCTGTGGGGTACTGTAGGAGGTTTATTAAGAATTTCAATAAAATTGCTTCACCTATGTTTGGTTTACTAATAAAACATTAATATTTCCATTTGACAGACTTATGTCAAAAGGGATTTCAAGAAACCAAAGACAAATTGACAACTGCACGAGTACTTATGGGCCCAAATTGGGCATTTCGATTTCACATTCACACATATGCATAAGAAAAAGTAGTGGGGGTAGCATTGGGAAGATTGAAGGTAAATTTCGTTATGCCATATACTCCATTAGTAAAAACTTGTCTAAGGTTGATGAAATTACAGAATCACTGAATTTTATTTTATTTATTTATTTATTTATTTTTTTCAGTTGTGCATTCTTTGAATAAATTCAGCCACTACATTACTAGATATCAGAGTCTTGTGCACATTGATCATGCAAAAATTAATTACTTGATGAATAAATTAGATGTAAATTCTCAGATCATTAGATGATTATTACTTATATATCAATTTTATCTAACCATTATGGATAAGCTAGGGAAACAAAATGTTGTTGCATATTTCTTGTCTAGGCTAACCTTGTCAACAAAAAATAAAGAGACGATGGATGACTAGCTTCCTAATGAGCACCTCTTTTCCATATCATTATTGTCTCCATGGTTTGCTGATATAGCAAACCTTTTGGTTGTTGACAAGTTCCCCCCTAACTTTTCTTGAAAGGAAAATATATATTTTTATTAGGAAAAGTGTTCCTTATACTTGGATTGGTGAAACCTTTTCATGTTGGGGCCTGATCAAATACTAAGGAGATGTGTAAGAGAAGATGAGGTCTATGAAATCCTCTTAGCATGTCATGATGTACCATGTGGGGGCCATTTTTCTTCTAAGCTGAAAACCTACAAGATTCCCCGAAAAACCCAAATAAATTTTGAGCCATTTGAGAAGTTGGGATTACCAAACCTAACAAAATGGGTATTAGTGGTCAACCCTCAGTGAAAAAGTAAAAATCTCTAAGAGCTTAGTTTGTCAGAGGATGGCTAGCACTAGTGTATGTGATCACATGTATCTTAGTGTGGGATAGCTCCTATAAACACCCCTTAATGGACTTAATTGGCCTTATTTTCCCTCCATATAGGAAAAATAACTGTTTCATTATGTGCACAAATTATCTGACCAAGTGGGCTAAGGTGAAGAAAGTCATGACACCAATAGTGATAAAAAGTAGAACAATTTTTAAGGGAGAACATTTTTTATAAATGTGTTTTCCCAAAGGAAGTAGTGATAGACCAAGGTTCTTAATTTAATTCCAATATGATAGAAGGGATAATGAGGCAACAACATATCATACATAGAAAATCCACCCCATATCACCTACACAACAATGGGCAAGGGTAGCTAACCAATAGAGGACTAGAAGACATTATAACTAAGGTGGTTAGTAGTAGCAAGAAAGATTTGGCAGAAAGGCTTATTGAGGCCACTTGGGCCTACAACACTACTTGGAAAACCAACACTGGTTTTACTCTCTTTGAGTTGGTCTATGCAAATAAGGCCCTATTTTCGATTGAATTTGAGTAAAATACAATAAGAATCGTAGCACAACTTGACTTGGACATCACAAAATCTTAGGAAGAGAGACCATAGCAACTAAATGCACTTGATGAACTCAAACTCTAGTCTCTAATGCACACTAAAGCATTTCAATTGCAAATGAAACTTTGGCATGATAAGAACATCAGGAAAGAACCTTCAAACAGGGTGATTGGGCACTCTAGTATGATTCTGAAATTAAATATTTCAAAGGAAAACTCATGAAAAAATAGTTGGGACCTTATCTAGTGGAAAAATTCCACCATAAAGGATTAGTTTAGGTCATGACAATTGATGAAGAATGAATTCCACTTCTAGTCAATGACTACAGATTGAAGTTTTCCAATGACTCTCAAGGGTCGAGTTTTCGAATACAATAAGAAGAGAACTAAATGTGATTGAGAGAACTAGAGCTCCCAATCCATTCAATGCTTGATAAAAATTAGAGTAAGACAAAAAAAAAAGAAAAAAGATAAAAAAGGAAAAGAAAGTTAAAAAAACCCACGTCAAAACCTCTTATTCGCTACCTGAGGCAGGATCATAGGATACAAACTTCCCTAAGGTAGCCAATGAGCTTAGAGAAAAAAAGAAAGAGAAATGAGAAATAAAAGATCCTCATGTGATAACCTCTCTTAAGGAACTTGGGGCAAACCAAGACTAAAAACCTCCATGAGGCAGCCTATGTGCCTTGGAATAAAAAATAAAAACACAAGAAGAGAAACAAAAGATGAAGATACATAAAATTCACCTCTGTTTTATCTTTTCTAATAGTCATGCAAGTACAACAAAACCTATTATCGACATATAAGAACAACATGCTGTGTGACCACTTACCTTCAGAGCATTCAAGGAGCTTCTCCACATCCATTTCATTCATTCCCAAACTATTCCTAAGTTTCCTCCATTGTTCCCAAGTCTATCCTGTTCATTTTATTCATTGTCCCGAATTACTATAAGAAATGTCATTTATTTTTATAGGATACCATAGAGGAAAGAAAAAGGATTGAGGGATAAATTTTTTCCATCTGTGAGAAAATAAGAAGGTACTTTGGAGTCCCTAAAACCCATACATCCAACCTTCACCTACCAATTTCCTTTTTTTCCTTCATTGTTTCATTGTTAAACTATAATAGTTCAAACTTGCCCCTCTTTTCCACCAATCATAAGTAGAAAATACTTCTCCATCACCACAACTAGATTCCTCCTAAATTATAAAAAGTATGTAAGGCTCCAACCAGAAGAAATTATGAGTCGAAGGAGCTTCCTTGGCTACTACAGGTAAACACACAGTCTTGTAGTAGTTGTCAAATTCCTTACAAGCCCAAGTCTACATGATGAATAAGAAGAGCCATGAATTCTACTAGATTTGGAGGAAAAAGAATTTATCCTTGAGTAGCTATATCATCTCATGTATGTTATTACAACATAATCTTCCAACTATAGTAGCAACATTCAACCGCATACAACAACTATTTTTTCACCATTTGAACCATAAATATGTGGAGCAATAAGAACACAACAAAAATACTCTAAAAGGTATCAAGACACAATGGTATAAACATTAAAACCCCAAAGCATAATGTCCCAAGTAAGAATAACATTGAAGACTTGAGGATCATCAAAGGAAGCTTCATTAATCACATCAACCACCTCTATAACATTTGCAAGAAAACACTAAAGGTAAGGCCCAGGTATGTAACTCTTAGAACCTCCCCTTCGAATAATTTTAGCTTGAGAAAACATTAAAAGTGTATCGAGGAAAATGTGTTATAAGCCAAAATTAGTTAGATCAGCCTCATCCATATCTCGTAGTCAACTTCAGTTTTCTCCAAAGGACGCTGACATGTATGAGAGGCAGACGAGATAAAGAAAAATGAATTAAGAAAATAGGTCGACATTGCTTATTCATTAGGGAACTTGGAGCTTGACATGGGAGGTAGGGGCCAAATCACATAGCATGTCCAACCCATTGCCTCAATGAATAACAACACAAGTCAAACCCCTTTGATTCTATTTTTCATGCAAGTCCATTTTAAACACGAAGGAGGCCTTGCCAGTGCTATAGGATGTTGACCTAGCCGAAGCATTTCTAAGAGAGATTGCTACAGGAAGCTAGATAATTTTGTAAACAATAGTTACATGGAGTTGAAAAAGTGCTATAGGATGTTGAATTCCACCAAAAGCAGCCATCCAACATATATAAATAAGGAAAAATATCCAAAACAAGTGTAAGTTCAATTCTCCTCACTAATATTTTGCATAAGAATTCAAGAAAACATCTCACTTCTAAAAGAACAACACTTTTAATTTTTACTATTTTAATTTTAGTAAGAAAAATAGTTGGATGAGCCAAAATTTTTATTAATAATATGGTGTGTTGAATAGGGCATGTTGCAATTTTCCTTTCCTCAACCTTGAAAAAACTTGTCAATTTTCTTCTACTACAACATTGTCCATTATACATGAAACCCTAGGATCCTATAGAAGTGGGAGACAAATACCTTGTTCCATTCATATTAGAAGTATATTAAGCCATGAGAGGGGGATTTAATAGAATAAATACTATATAATCCTCTAGGATCCATCAATGCCATGTGATTAGAAACACTTTTTCAAATTTCCAATGGCTAGGGTTTTTCGAGAAGATGATAGGATTTGATGACAAAATTTCTCAAGAGTTTTCCTAAAGTCTCCAACAACTAGAAGGGTATGTGGCTATTACTCTGGTTAGAGCTCACATCATCTATATAAATAAATAAATTATTAGTAGGGTCACCACACTCCCTAGTAGGTTCAAATGGAACAAAGAAGAGAGGCTTGGGGCCATTGCAACTAAGAAAAATTTCTTCCTTCAAAACGAGTAACACATACAGGATAAAAATGGAGTGAGGATGAAACTCCCACCATAGCCTTGGGATGAGGTGGCTTAACATATCCATTGTAGCAGTTACAACCACCCTCCAAAATTTTTCCTTATCTTTGTTTTGGAGCCTCCCTACCAAGCATCCTTAGCAACATGTCCTTCCTTGTCATGTACACAAGCTTCATCGGCTTTTCAACAGCTTTCCATATTGCGTGTGATAACTTGCATCACTCCCCTCATAGCTTGCTACTGTGGATATGGTCCATCTATTGGCTAAGTAGCTCCCTCAGGAAATTTCACAATTCTAGAGGGGAACCAGCCTTCCCTCTAGAAATTGCACAAATCTGACTTGCACCATGGTGGGCTAGAAAATTTTGCAATCCTGTTAGAGAATCTTCCCAATGAAAACTACACCATCTAGCCCAACAGGACAACTTAGCCCATAAATTGCGCAATTCTAGGAAGCAGTCAGTTGCTCCTCCTAGAAATTGTGCAATCCCTCTCGATAGTCAACCTAGCTTCATCCCAGAAATTGAGCAAAAAACTCCTTTAGTCAAGCAGGCTGTTGCATGTGCCTTTAGGTTGATCGGTTTCACTTGAGATCGAGAAAACTTGACTTGGATGCATGCGATTTTTTTTCCCGAAATAGCAAAAAGAACCATGCAAAAAGAATCCCTAGATTTTAGGGATATTTTTTTAGCAGTTGGAGGTTACATGCAAAGATCATTTTAGAAATTTTCCTCTAAGTGTCACTTTTTCCTAGATTTGTGGCATGCACATCATGAGCCTCAAACTTATTTATTCGAAGCTTCAGAGCTCATTCTTCACATTGATCTTGGAGCTCTCACATCCCATATCACATCTGGGAGTCTTTCACACATCCAGCTCAGCTACTTCTAGGTCAGTTTGTTTTACTTTTCTTTTTACAACATTTCTGTCATTTTTTGTGTTTTGGCTTATGCGAGTGTTGTTTGCTTTATTTATGTGAACACTTGTTGTTGTTTTCATGCATGTTAGCATGTTCAAGCACCATTTCACTTTTCATTTTCATCTCAATGTTGTCGCATGGATGACAATGTTTTGCATGAAAGGTCGTCAATTTTGTGGCTCGTTTCACACGCATGCATGTTGTACAATTTTTTGAATCTTGCTTTCACTATTTACATGCATGATCATTCACTCCTACTTACACTCAATATCACCATGCATTTACATCTTCATTTGGTTTCAGTTTCCCGTCGGTAGGTCTAGGCAACTTTGGCCTGAGCTCTACCTCACCCAGATAACATTGCACAATTCTGAGATAGAAGGCTCTGCCTCCCTCCTAGAAAACGCATAATTCTAGCTAGTCACTACTCTACAATCTTGCATTGTGCAATTTTTAGAGCCAATGACTTCTGGCACAGAAAATTTCACAATGCAATCCCTGGGCTTGCATAAGTTGCCACTTGAAATTGCACATTGCAACTCCCAACAACTAGTAGTCCAGTTTGGATTGTGTATTGTGCAATTCCAGCATTCAACAAGCTAATAGTTTGGACTTCCTTTTGCATAGTTCTTATAGTCAGTCCCTCGTCCTCCCAGTGAAATTTGTGCAATCCTTGCCAGTGAGCACCAAGTATGTTGCATGTCATCCCTCAAGTTTTCTTTGGTTTTAACTGACAGATTTCTTGCCATGCATGTCGCCATGTCTCTAGATATAGTAGGTGTTTAGCCATATCTTAGTAGCTTAGGATCAATGTGCGAGTGTCTACGAGTGTGCCGATTTACAAAGACACCAAGTTGATCGTAGAAAAAGACATCAATCTAAAATGGAAAGAGGCCAATGATGCATTCTAAGGGACATTTGGGGAACATATTGAAAATTGTGAAGTCTATGTGAACATTCAGAAGTCCAGCTTGTATGTGATTGCATGCCAGTATCCCACATTCCCATGTACATACATGATACATTGGATTGTTTCGCATAATGATCCCAAGACGATGACATTGAGTAGTGTCAACAGGAAAGAGACTGCTATCTTCAGGGCACAGGATTATCAACAGATGTAATGCTTGTTGAAGCTAGTGATCACCATGGAGACACCCTTTAGCATATCCAACAACAATGCCAAGTCCAGGGATGTATTGAAGAACTGGGTGAAGGAGCCAGCCAAATTGAGGATGACACCCAACCAGATTTACAAGACGAAGATACTGCAAAAGGTGTATCAATACTTGGTCATATTTGCATGTTGCTTGTATGGCCAAGAGAGCATCGAGACCTTCTCACAGAGCTGGGTGATCGCGTTGGACCCACTGGCCAATGAAGGAAAAGCATGCAACTGGTTTGACATGTTGGCTCACAGGCTGAAGGAATAGGTAACAGGAGCTTGACAACTGTCCAAAGGTTAGTAAGCAAAAATCTACATGTATGCCTACTTATTGGATGCAATATGTGCCTGTCAGGAGTTCCCGGGCATGAAGTGGGAATGGAAATCAATAGAAACCTTTGTCAGTACTTATTGTAAATTATTTTTCGAATGTAGCTTTAGAGTGGCTATCACATAGTTGTCAGATCATTTTGTCACCCCGATGTATAAGATGATATTCGAGCAAGATCCACCTTGCATGTATAAGGAGGCGATGGGGCATTGATTGACAAAGCGGATTGGTATGCCTCACTGTCCGACACCTTCACATCGATGTATAGTGAAAAGAAGCCTCCACATGTTTTGCCGAAGTTTTTCATGGAAAAGCTCATCATGCAAGAAGTGTCATACCACATATTGGCAGGAGTGTTAGTTAGGCTACACTGGAAGAAGAAGGCACCTTGGTCCATTCTTCCATTGCGGATCAGGTTGTACGAGATACAGAATGTCAAGAATGTGGATGCCGAAGCAAAGGAGATTAAAAAATATCCTTTCGACACCCGAAGCTATAATCCATATTACCCATATTGTTTGGTGAAGGATCACTGCGCGAGAGTACAATTTCTGTGGATGCACGGGGCATGTCATTGGGTAGAGGAAGACCCACGGTGATATTGTCACAGCTTCTCCAGGCCCAATGAACTGATCAATGTTGTTGTGGAATGGTTAGCGAAGTAGCTTGAAGTAGCATCCAGGAGAGCACCAGCAACAACAACAACATATGTAAACATACTAGCGTGCAATAAAGGAAAGAGAAAGATTGTCGATAACATATAGGTAGAACAAAGATGCAAGTTTCGAGCAGACTCACTTTTGTAAGAATTAGCTTTGGCAATTGAGATGAAGAGTAAACAATGTGACAAGAGGACCACACAAATAAAAAGAGGAAAGGGAATGATGGAGGAAACAGTGAAGGAGTTGCATGACTTGAAGGAGCAACTCCAGAAGCAACAAGAGTTGCGCAAACAAGAGAAGAAAGTGAAGAAAGGACAGGTATATTAGGGGGTGAAACATGTAAAAAACATATGAATCTACACCCATACAAGTAGGAGACTCATCCGAATAGCTTGCACAAAGAAAATAGGATGAGCAGTCGCAGGAGTAGGACTTCACTCAAGAGACTAAACACGCACTTGAGTAGATGGATACAGATATGGAGAAGAAAGAGTTAGAGAAAGGCATCGACCTCATGCCTTACCATCAACAGGTCGACCCACCAGCTTCACCAGATCCAAAAGCAGATCAAGTCCCATGTGACCAAGGAGATATTGAGATCCTTGGAGACAATATGGAAGGAGAGATGCATAACATATCATTCGACGAGTCACAACATAGAGTTGCAAAATCACGCAGAGTTTCTACTTTGGATTACCACACATATCTTATGCATTTTGAAGAACAAGTGATCATGTCTAATGTGCGTAAGCATCCTGTAGCATTCACCAATGCCACCATAGCATATGCCGAAGCCACTCGCTCAAGTGTTTTCTTCTTGATAGTTGATAACGAGCGAATGGCTAAGGAGTTACAGACAGCCAAGCAAGGATGAGAACTGGTTACAACATCTGTTGGAGCATAGTTGAAGAAGGTGATACTAGATGCAATATCATCGCTTGAGACAGTCATGAGATTTTTGTATTCAAAGTTTGGTACCGTGCATAAGGCAGTTGTCCATTTCAATGGTTGGCAGCAACGATGTGCTAAGAGAGCACGTATCTTATCAAACTTGCATACTACTATTGACTACATGTAAACATGGGAAGTAAGATATAAGGGAGCCCCGTTACACTTTTCCAAGATGATGAAGCCTAAATTGGTCGAGTAGAAGGCACGCATGCGGAGTTAGATCTGGAACTATGCAGAACTCCCGTAGCTCATCACTATTTTTTAGGCTTCCCATGCATGAGTATTTAAGAGTATGGATGTTTTTGTGTGCGAACATGCGATCCCATCTATTGGAACACTCACTGAGGCAAAGATAAAGGCACAAGTATAACTGGAGCTTAACTTGTACTTTGACGGGTTGATGTGCATAGACACCAAAACAAACTTGGTGATAAGTGTAGACACCATGCATCAGTATGTTGCTAGTCCGGACGCACTAAAGACAATGATGTGCATGTTATTATACGAGTTGGAAAAAAGGAGCGAGAGTCATGTACCTGGATGCAATAGAGGAAACAATTTGTTTCTAGAAATATGTCACCACAGAGTACATGGACACCATTGTGGACTATCGGGCTTGGCATCAGTTTGCCACCGGTAACCATTGTGAGGATGTCGAACAGTTGGTCTTCCCACAGTTGTCTGAGTCATAGTGATGTCTTGCATGGCTTTCTTAAGCCTATTTTGTCTCACGTATGTAACATCTTGTCAAGTGGAAGTTAAAGCGTCGATAGTTGAATGTAACAACCATAGAGTAGTTGAAGAGTCATGGGGGTAGATGAAAATCACAAAGGGGATGTCAAGGGTCACCCCACCCCTTTCTATATATAGTCCCTCATAACTCATTTTATAGGCTTTTGGTTAGCCAAGCTTCAGATAGTAGTATCTTAGAGAATGCTTGGAGAGTATTGTAATGAGCCTTAGCTTCTCCATTGTGTAGAGCTAGTACATCTCTTTGGAGGAGGAGGTGGCAGTGACTATAACATTCCACTATCGGAACTAGTGGTTGGTCATGCTTGTATTGTACGATTGGAACTTTCACTTCTTAATATAACAAAGCCAACACGTTTAACACAAATGTTGTTATTGTATTTCAGCTAACTTGTTTACTCTAATGATATATGTATCTGTTTGCTTATGCATGCACATATGGAATTTTCTATATAAGTATCTATGAATCTTCCCGAAATGTGTTGATGGTTTAACCATCACTTTGGATTGTTAGCTTACTTGCTTTCCAGTTTGTGATGCATGTTCTCCCATGTGTTCCCTTCTTAGTCGTGTGCTTTCACAGGTTTCCAAGGGGCATACTCACCTCATTTTCCATGTGTTAGAGCTGTTCATACTCCTTCCTTGGCTTGTTGCGCGTGTCACACCCTTGCTACCAACAGGGACATATTACTTTCCTATGCATGCAACTGTGGTCAAGGCAATATTGTACGATCCACTACTCAGACTCCTACACCAAACAGTCTGAGGTCTAGTTGGGACTTCTTACCTGGGAGATATGTTGACATGTTGTCGGGTCGAAAACCATCAACATTTATGGCACTAGAAGGAGGGCCAGATGACAAGCTTTGTCCTCTGATCTTGTTTTGAAAATTTCCACATCTATCATGGATTCTATAACACTCATCCCTCCATGATGTCTTTCACATGCCGAACGTCTCAACATCATGAGGGAATATTTTAATATCTTGTCTGAATTCACGTATGATGGTGAAGGCAAAGTAGCCTGCACTAAGTACTTAGAAGACTTCTATGCATTCCTTACATCATGAGGGAGTTTTTTAATCTCTTGTCTAAATTCACGTATGATGGTAAAGGCGAAGTAGCCTACACTAAGTACTTAGAAGACTTCTATGCATTCCTTGATAATGCAGAAAAGTTCTATGTAGAAGAGGTCAATCTAATGCTATCATACACACTTCGTGAATCCCCACAGTGGTGGTGCTGCAGTCTACCTCCTAGAAGCTTGCACTCATTTGAGCAGTTCTGTGATCTCTTTGAATCTACTTTCCATCATTTTGATCCAAAACCTGTTGAACAAAAAATGCTACAAAAACAGAAGGCCTTGCATGAATCGCCTATGGAATTTTGGGAATGCTTCCGTGTGTTACAGTTTCAAGCTCCAAAAATTCAGATGAAATTTCCATATCTTTGGTATAGATTTGAATATTTTCTTAACAAATCAATCAATCCCAAGAAGAAGTTAAGGCCCAATCCCCGCTCAGCATACTTCCGTGATGGAGTTGTGAAATCACAGACGGACACTGTCGCCATCACAAGTGACTCTCCATTGTACCCTCATCAAACAGTTCCACCACTGTAGAATGATGTGGGAGAACAGGCCCAAACATCCGTTCAACTATCACATCCTCCCAACATAACTTCTCTCAATTTTCATGCAGAATTTGTTGCAAATCCCATGGGTTGTGAAATAATTATTTTACCTCAACCTCCATCTTCATGTTATGGTGATCCTCTGAATTGTACTGTCTTGTGTTCTTCTATTTTGGCCTCTACACTTGTTGTGAATGAGCATCAAGCTATGAAAAAAGTTTGTGTTGCACAACCAACCTACGATGTCATTCATGAAGAGTATGATTAGGAGATTGAGCATCAATCCTCGGCAAAGGATAACTTCCTTCTATCTAAACCTCCTTCATGTTTTCTTGACATATTTGGTGATTCTGTCATTCATTATTTCACATGTGTATCTTCGTCTACGGATGCACCCATTGTTGATCATTCAAAAAACACACCAGATGTCAGTCCATCATCGGACAACAAAGAGGATAAATTATTTATTGAAAATCCACTTGACTTTTCATCTACTTTTTCTAGAAACACAGAGGGTGAGTTTGTCTACTTCTCATCTACCCCTTTGTTTGATTTAGTAGATAATGAGGATGCTGATGAATCATTGATTTTCCTAATCATAGCTATCGTGATCTATTTACTCCCGTATTCGATCATGATGATGATTCTATTGCAATTTATTTTTCAAAGCCACTTGTTTATGATCATCTATCTGGCAATGAAGTCGAAACCCCCCAGACTATCGAGGCACTTCTCCCTGAGCTGATGGTTATATCAAGCCCTCGCTATATTGAGGTTGGTTTCACTTCCAACCAGGAAATTGTTGTAACACCCAAGGCTCATCATCACTCATCCATATGCATTGAAGATCAACATCACACAAAGATCATTCTTCCTCAACTCAAACTACATAATCCCATCGCTCATGCATTGGAGGAATCCTACTTAGTAAGGACATGTGCATGAGACAAGTTGTCTTTGTTTCTTTCATTTTCTTGCATGTCACAATCAAGAGTATGCATATGCTTAGCATCTACATGTAGTGTTACATAGAACCGTGATAATTCCACAGACTGCATGTCATGTACTTGCACTCACATATGTTTCATGGACACATTTAAGCTTGGAGTGTGTTTATCTTCATTATTATACCTTCTTGTTTTCTAGTTTGCATAGCTATGTTGTTCGGGAAACATGCCTTCACCAACATGGGATGACCAATGCGTAGGTGGTTGCATTTGATCTAGAAATGAGATCTTAAATCAATATAAAGGTATTACAGACTCATGCGCAGGAATGCCTATATTACTTAGTGCAACGGATCAAAAAGATTGTGAATAATATAGACAATGAGTAGTTAGAAAACATAACAGACACACAAATCAACACAACAAATAATCAAGGAGTTCACAAGACTTCCTGGCTATATCTCCTAGTCCAGCTTTCAGTGTCAACCTCTATATTATGTCTTCAAGAGAAGATTAATACAAGTTTGAGCTCAAACCGAGTCTCAACACAACAGTGACACAACAACATGGATTTACTTGAAATCCTGAAGTCTACAAGAGTACATAGACTCTCACTCTTGCCCCCCATCTTCTGCTTTCTCTTGCTCTCTCTCTATCTTAGCAACTGCTTCCTCTATCTTTGCCATTAAATGGCTTTTAAGCCTATTGACACTTGTTTGTTCATCTCCCCTTTTGGGCTCTTTGGCTCCTAGCCACTGTCCCTTCATCTCCTTCTGGAGCGTTTAACAATCATTGCTAAACACTCTAAGGTATGGTGGCCACCTATTTTTCAAACGGAAAGGACCACTGGAGCTGGTGAAATCCAAAAAAGTCATTTCCCTATTTACACAGAGAAATACACAAAAACATAGAAAAATCTGACAAAACAGACCAAAGCTATAATTCAAATGATATTGAATCCGACCTATAATCCTATCAGGTCCGTGTTATATTGTTGTCGCAAGCCCCTGTGTATTTCACACTATTGATCTACCTGATCTCCAATCCAATAGCTGACAGCCATTTCGGGTGGCTTATGTGCACAAATATTACCCACTCGAAAAGGTGGTTCTCTCTCCCCTATGGGATGCTACGTGTCAACTGATGTATGGAATTAGACGGAGCCCGTCCAATACCACTTACTACCTGAGGCTCGCTTGAAATTCAACTTACCACAAAACTCAAATAACATAAAGCCGCATCTATAAATCTTTTAGGTCTGGCATTATCACTTCAGGTCATTTCCTTTTGTATTTTGGTTTTATAATATAAATACGCTAATACACAGAAAATTATGAAAAGAACTTTTATATCAGAACTCAAAATTTATAGGGCCACATTTATAAACCACATGGGGTCCGGCTATCGCAAGTCCCATGTTGTATAGGCCTTGCTTCTTTGTATCTATGTGATGCGATATTGTGATGCGATATATTGCAATCGCATGTCGCATGGTCTTCATTCCTTCGGTAAGTTCTCCCTCTGGAAATCTCACGACATGATAATGTAATCTCGGCCATTGATCTATGCTCTCAATCAACGATCCACGTTGTGTCGCTGGATTGCAATCACAACTTCCATAGGGCCGCCTTCGATACACTCCACCAACTACGATATCATCGATCCCTCTGATGCAATCCATCAATTTGATATGATTCATTGATCGGTCCAATCTGATGGCTCCTATGCAGCGTTACTTCCACCTTTGCTTAGCTCTATTTACTGCCATTCTTTCACTTTTTTCCCTTGCGATAGTGTTTCCGATAGTTAATATACATGAAGACATAGAGGTTTTAGGATCCATTTTGGATCAAGCCTTCCCACTGAAAATCTTTTGGACCACCAAAAGTTGGTTTTTAGGCATCAATCAAGTGAGGATACAACTCCCTCACTTTTTTAACTTCTATCCATCATGCTTTATTAGGATTTGAACCTTTGAGCCCTATTCTCAGATACTCAACATCCCCTCCATGCATAGTACTCACCTTCCTGTCCATAATTGTATCTTCCTGTAACTCATTGAGATATTCAAGCAACAAATCCTCAATAGAAGGCAACTGAATTTGCTCTTTAGGATCTTCAATAAATTAAGGTTCATACAATCTCAAGTTTTCTATATTAACGAATGAATAGATCTACATATAAGTTGGAAAATCAAGGTGAAAAGGATTTTCACCAATTTTATCAAGTATCTTAAAAGGTCCATACCTTATTGGTTTTAGCTTCTTACCTTCACCTCGCATTCTATCTTTGCTGATTTAAGGTCAAACTTTATCACCAACTTGGAAACTATGCTCAACCCAATGCTTGTCATGTGTTGCCTTGTAATTGGATTGACTTCTTTCCAGTTGTTCCTGTACTACTTGGTGAATTTCCTGGATTTTTTCAATGAACTTGGTTGCTTTGTCCACATCACTGTGTCCATCAATTGCTATGTCTTTACCAAAGACAAAATCCAAGGGAGACTTTGGTATAAAACCAAAACAAGTCTCAAAAGGAGATGTCTGAGTAGAAGAGTGCTAAGCACGGTTGTAAGCATGGTGCACATACAACAGATGTTCATACCAAAGCTTGGGATGCTTACTGCAATAGCCTTTCAGCAACTGGACCACTATCATGTTGACCATCTCTGTTTGACCATTTGTTTGTGGATGAAATGTTGTGCTCTTCTTCAACCTGGTGTTCATCAACTCCCATAAATTTGACAAAAACTTCCCAATAAATCGATAATCTCGATAAGATACAATAGAAGTGGGTAAACCAAAATGAACCCATAGATTCTGAAAGAACAACTTTGCTGTTTGTTCAACAATAACCTACTTGTTACAAGGTATCAAAATACTCATTTACTGAACCTATCCACAACAACATACAAATAATCATGACCTTTTCTAGATTTTGGCAATCCTCCAACAAAATCCATGGAAACACTTTCCCAAGGATAAGAAGGAATTGGAAGTGGAGTTTACAAGCCTAATTTTTTATTACTGGGCTTGCTTGTAGCCCACATAGTACACCCTTTGATATATCTAGAAACTGTCTCATGCATTCTGGGCCAATAACAGAACCTCTGCAATTGTGCAAGTATTTTACTTACACCAAAATGATCTGATATAAGAGAAGTATGTGCCTCTCAAATTATGTTAAATCTTTCACTTTGTGGAACACATAACTTTCCCAAATGATATAAGAGTTGGTCCTTTACGTAATAATCCAATTCTTCTACTTGTTTTCCATGACTTAAAGTTGCATATACATCTTTAAAATCTACCTCTTGAGCATATTGTTCAATGTAACTTTCATGCATTACTGATTTATGCTTAAGTATAGTAGATGCATTTATGATTGGTCTTGACAACATATCTGCAAACTTATTGTGTATGCCCTTCTTATATCTGATGACAAGATGAAATTGCTATAGAAAACCCATCCACCTATAATGGCTTGATTGTTGCAATTTAGTTTGTGAGTGCAAATATTGAAGTGGTTGATGATCTGTATGTATGATTGTTTCTTTACCCATTAGGTAATGTTTCCACTTTTTTACACTTTGTACTAATGCATACAATTCTTTATCATATGTGGGATAATTAACTACTGCAGAAGTAAATGTCTCAAAGTGATAGCATATGGGTTTTCCTTGTTGCATATACACTACTCTCATGGCATAGTCACTAGCATCTATCTCAATCTCAAATGGATGTTGAAGATCTGGCAGTGCTATTACTGGTGTTGTACTGATTTTCTCTTTCAAGGTTTCGAAGGATTTCTGCTATTTGCCTCCCCAATGAAACACCTGTTTCAATCATGTTAAAGCATGTAATGGAGTTGCAACCAATGAAATGTTAGCAATAAACTTTCTCCAGTATTGTGATACCATAGGAAACTCCTAACCTCTGTAGCAGATTTGGGTTTAGGCTAGTTCACAATGACTTCAACCTTAGAGGGATCTATCTTCAATTCACCACCCCCTACAACATGACCCAAACAATTTAAATATGTTCTGCCAAATTCACATTTTGACAGTTTTACATAGAGATTTTCTCTTTTTAAAACATCTAAAGTTTTCTTTACATGCATTACATGGTCATCCCATGTCTTACGAAAAACAAGAATGTCATCTAAATAAACAATTACAAAATCATCAATAGAAGGTCTAAGTACATCATTCATAACTCTCATAAATGTAGCAGGAGTATTAGTTAAGCCAAAAGGCATAACCAACCATTCATACAGTCCTTGCTTTGTCTTGAAAGAAATCTTCCATGCATCCTGCTCTGCAACTCTGACCTAATGATAGCCACTTCACAAGTCTAACTTAGAAAAGTAAACTGCTTCTTTCAATTGATATAATATATCATCAATACAAGGAAGAGGATAATGATTCTTGATCATTATTTTATTTAGTGCTCTATAATCAATGCACATTCTCAACTAACCATCTTTCTTTCTCACCAGCACGATTGGAGATCCACATGGTGATGTGCTTGGTTGTATAAACCCTTTATTGAGCAACTCCTGTACCTGCTTCTTTATCTCTGCATTCTCTAAAGATGACAACTTGTACATTCCGATGTTAGGTAACAGAGCATCTTGTTGCAAACAAGTATCATGTACTATTTCTTTCTTGGGTGGCAGACCCCTTGGTTCTTGAAATAGAACATCATACTCTGAAACAATTTTAACTAAATCAACTTCCTGTTTAGAATCATAGCCTTCAAATGCATTGGATTTTTTAGGATCCTTTGTCTTTACAACCATTAGTAAAAATTTCTTACTTGAATTCACAGTTCTTTTCATCTGCCCTAAATTTATGAGAAAATAACTACCTTTGAGTTTATGAGCTCTTACAATATATTCTATTCCATTTTTAGTGAGGTTATACTTATTCTCAGCTCTTGTTATAGCTCCAAATCTCACTATTCTGGTTTGTGATGCACACACATAGCCATTATGCTAGAAAAAGCTATTTCTAAAGTAAGAAGGACGTACCTTAGGTCCTACGTTCGGGTAGTTCCTCAAGGGTCCAAATCATTCTTCACGTCCCTTTCGCTCCTTTGCCCTGCAAAACCAACAATTCCAAAGAATGCAACAGTATATGGACAAAGATTTATACAAAAATCATGTTTATGTTATACAAGAAAGGAGTTAGTTATAAACTTTTAGACATCCGTTCATACATGAAATTCAAACATGAACATCATTAACACAAAGAAGAAGCATATCGGGAACCAAGACGTGTTTCTTTATTAGACAAATAGAATAGTAGCTTTCCTATCATACAATTATGGAATTCCCAAAACAATACCACATATATCCAATGGAACTATATCTAACTCAGCCTCATCTACAAATGTTGATCAAATAGCAAACCTAAGTTTACATTGTCTCGTTACTTATAGCTTTGTTTTATCACATACCCAACATAATGGATATGGCTTCTCATGAGGTTTTGTTTGTAATCCCAACTTCTTTACAATTGTTTCAGAAATCAAATTTACTTGTGATCCACTATCAAACAAAGTATCAATCTTATTATTCTTGGAAATTACTCTAATATGAAAAATCTCATTTCTTTACCTCTCATTACTTTCATTATCAATAGATTGTGCAGAATTACTTGTGGATGCTTCAGAATCCTTATCTTTAATACCTATGGCCGTAACTGTTGTTTCATCGCATGAATCTGATCCCAAGTCTTGTTGAATAGCTACAACATTCCTTTTCTCTTTACCACCAAAATTCTTAGGTTTCCGTTCTAGATGAAAAAACCAATAGTGTGCCTCATCATGTCCTTCTGTCTCGCAATGAGTGCATGAAGGTTTATCCTTCTTTAGAGTGTTTTATTTCCTCTCCTTCCATTTCAATTTCTTCTTTTCCTTGTTCTTGCTTACATAATATTTAGATGTTCCCCCAATATATGGGTTTACATTCTTACCTATAGCTTCTAAATGTGTGGCTTGAACTTATACATCATCTAAGCTAGTGGGGTTAAACATGAGAATAGTATTCTTTAAATAGCTACAAAGACCACCTATATACTTCAATAAAGTCTCAGGTGAGTCTAATGATATTCCTAGAGTTAAATCTCTCTTTCTGAATTCCTGAGTATAACTTTGTAAACTCTGACCCTTCAACTGGCAAAGAGTTTTCCAACTCATCATTGTCTGCTACATGTAAGTTAAAGGATACAATTTCTTTTTGATAGTAGAAACAAATTCATTCCAGATCAACTTGTGTCTTGCCTTCCCACCATACTAGTGCAGTTCCTCCAAGTTGAAGGCTAGCCAAGTGAATCTTCCTCCTTTCTGAATCAATGTTCTGCACCCTGCAATATACATCAACCTGTCTTATCCAATTATCTAGCCTTTCTGCATTAAGTTCTCCATCATAAATTGGCAAATCAATCTTCACATCTAATTTAATTGAAGAAGTTTTTTTTTTTTCTTATCAGGGCTAGTTTTATGCGAAGAAGATGATGAGGATGATGAAGGTGATAATGGAGGATATGGTCAAGGAGGAATTTTCCCTTTCCTTTTGCCTTTTGGATGAGCAACTAGAAAAGTTTCCTCTGCTCCTTTGTCTGGTTTAGGTGTTGAAGTGCTCACACCTCAACCGTTCTTAAATTCCAGATACATCTCTTCCACCATGGCTTGCATGCCCTTAAAAATTTCTATAAATTGAGATTTTGATCCCAATGGAGCTTCTTCTCCCATTCTCCTTTTAGAATAGACTCTTCCAACCTCTGGATTGGCCTCAACAAGTTCTCCTTCTACTAGTCTAAGCTTTAATCTAGTTAGCATTCAGAATCCAGCACAAGCTTGTCTAAACTTAACAAAAACAAATGCTCTGATACCACTTGATCTGGAAATGAGATCTTAAATCAATATAAAGGTATTATAGACTCATGTGCAACAATGCCTATATTACTTAATGCAATGGATGGAAAATATTACGAATAATACAGACAATGAGCAGTTAGAAAACATAACAGGCACACACATCAATACAACAAATAATCAAAGAGTTCACCAGGCTTCCTGGCTACATCTCATGGTCCAAATTTTAGTGTCAACCTCCATATTATGCATTCAAGATTAGATTATTACAAGTGTGAGAAAAAACTGAGTCTCAACACAACAGTGACACAACAACAAGGATTTACTTGAAATCCTCAAGTCTACAAGAGTACATAGAGTCTCCCTCTTGCCCTATGTCTTTTGATTTCTCTTTCTCTCTCTTTATCTCAGCAACTTCTTCCTCTGTCTCTGCCATTGAATGGCTTTTAAGCCTATCGGCGCTTGTCTGTTCGTCTCACCTTTTGGGCTCTATGGTTCCCAGTCGTTGTCCCTTGATCTCCTTTTGTAGCGTTTAACAATAATTGCTAAACACTCTAAGGTATAGTGGCCACTTGTTTTTCAAATGGAAAGGATCACTGGTGCTGGTGAAATCCCCAAAAAATCATTTCTCTATTTACACAAAGAAATACACAAAAACATGGAAAAATCCGAAAAAAACAGACAAAAGCTAGAACTCAAAAGATATTGAATTTGACCTATAATCCTATCGGGTCTATGTTATATCGCTGTCACAAGCCCCTTTGTATTTCACACCATTGATATGACTGATCTCTAATCCAACGGTTGACAGCCATTTCGAGTGGCTTATGTGCATGCAGATTGCCTGCCCAAAAAGGCAGTTCTCTCTCTCCTGCGGCATGCTACGTCTCGACCAATGTATGGAATTGGGTAGAACCCATTTAATACCACTTACCACCTGAGGCCTGCCCGAAATTTAGCTTACCATGGAACTCAAATAACATAAAGCCGCATCTATAAATCTTTTGGGTCCAGCTTTATTGCTTCGGATCATTTCCTTTTGTATTTTTGTTTTACAAGGAAATGCGCTAATACATAGAAAAGCCTAACAAACACTTCTATATCGGAACTCAAAATTTATAGGGCCGCATTTATAAACCCCGTTAGGTTTGGCTACCACAAGTCACATGTTATATAGGCCATGCTCCTTTGTATTTTTGTGATGCAATATTGCGATGCGATATATCGCAGTCCTCCCTTTGGAAATCTCGCGACACGATAATGTAATCTCGACAGTTGATCTGTGCGCTCGATCAATGGTCCATGTTGTGTTGTTGGATCACAATCACAACTTCCATAGGGCCACCCTTGATACACTCCATCAACTGTGATATCGCCGATCCCTCCGATGTGATCCACCGATTTGATTTGGACCACTGATCAGTCCGATCAGATGGCTCCTGTGCATTGTTACTTCCACCTTTGCTTAGCTCTATTTTCTGCCATTCTTTCACTATTTTCTGTTGCGATAGTGTTTCTGATAGTTAATATAAATGATGACTTAGAGGTTTTAGGATCCATTTTGGATCAACATTAGAAGTATCACTTCATGTGATCAAGCCCATGCACCATTAGCTTAGGAGTAGGAGTATTGTTTGATTTTGGTTTGTTTTCTTGCATGTGTGTTTGCTTATTACCTTGCATGTCTATTTGCTTGCATGCTTGTTTTCTTACTCACTTTCATTATGCATTTACTTCTTCTTTCCCTTTGTTTTTTGTTTGTTTTCTTGTTAACGTTCATAGGTTAGTTTCGCATGAAACCATGTGTGACTCTTGAAACAAGTTGGGTAATGTACAACAGGACTTGTGTAGTTATAAATACTTGGTCATCTAGCATCCTAACCCTGTATGAAGAACTTGTTATCTTTACTCCATGATACGTCAATGGAAAATATGTATTGTTCGAAGTGAACCTTGGTGAAAACATAATGCTTGGGCACTAAGTAGTGTCACCTACTCTAGTCGGTTGTTTTTGGGTTAATCCTTGTAAAATCAGTAAATTAGAGTAAGGTGAGGGAGGGAAAGTTAACAAGCACGTCAGAGGTATATATAAACTACTTCTCCCAAGGAAAAACCTCTTCTGCTATCAATAAATTGGGATCCCTCTTCCACCTTTGAAATGAATAAGCATTTTACACATTTATGAAAATGAAAAATGAAAAAATGAAAAGTGAAAAAATTAAAAAAAATGGAAAATGAATAAGGCAAAAGAAGAGAAAGGCTTCCTACATAGAGAGTTGATGCAAGTAAGTCTGTCAGGGTACTGACCAGGTTCGCTAGTAGTGGAGCGATGATTGTGTTCGTGCATGACTACACTGGGGTACTGTCTAGGCCTACTGGTAGCAGAACAACACCAGAGAAGAAACTAAGACTCTCATGACTATACTGATTGTGCACCAGTATACCCCTCATCTCCAATTGAAACAATTGTGTTGAATTTCCTTGGAATGTGTGTTGATTGACGAAGAGCTTGGTAGATGCTATATCTTACAATCAAGAAAATGTGGAAACCAAGAGGAACAAAGAACTGAACAATACTTCTGGAGGTGTTAGAATTTATTTTCATGAACAAGGTCCATTCAGAGAGATAGAGTTCTACCAATGTGTCACCAGGTGTCGTAGTGACTATAAAAACCCTGCAAAATTTTTCCTTAGCTTCATTTTGTAGCCTCCCTACCAGCCGTTGTTAGCAACATGTATTGCCTTTTCAAGTATACATGCTTCATTGGTTTTTCAGTAGCTTTCCAACCTGTGTGTGATAGATTGGTTCAATACCCTCATAGGCTACTACTTGAGACATGGTCCACCTACTGGCTGAGCAGCTCCCACAGGGAATTGTATAATTTGTGAGGGGAACCAGTCTTCCCTCCAGAAATTGCACAAATCTAACTGGCAGCCTACTAGGCTTAGAAAATGTGCAATCCTGTTAGCCTTCTTCCCAGTGAAAATTGTGCAACCTAGCCCAATAGGACATCTCAACCCAAAAATTGAACAATTTTGGGTAGCAGTCAACTATTCCTCCCTGAAATTGTGTAATCCCTCTGGTCAACCAGTCCAGCTTCATCCTAGAAATTGCACAAAAATCTCCCTGACTTAAGTAGGTTGTTGCATGTGCCTTTAGGTTGACTGGTTTCACTCGGGATCGAGAAAAATTGACTTGCATGCATGGATTTCTTTTTCACGAAATAGAAACAAGAAACATGCAAAAACGATCCATAGATTTTAGGGAGCTATTTTTAGCAACTAGAGGTTACATGCAAAGATCGGTTTAGAAACATTCCTCCAAGTGTCACTTTTTCCTAGATTTGTGGAATGCACATCATGAGCCTCAAAATTATTTATTCAATGTTTCAGAGATCATTCTTCACATCGATCTTGGAGCTTTGACATCCCACAACACATCGAGGAGTCTTTGGCACATCCAACTTAGCTATTTCGGGGTAAGTCTGTTGTACTTGTCTTTTGCAAAATTTCTGTCACTTTTTGTGTTTTGGCTTGTGCGAGTGTTGTCTATTGATTTTTGTGAAAACTTGCGGTCATTTGCAGGCATGTTAACCTGTACAAGAACTGTTTCATTTTTCACTTTCATGTCACTATTGTCACATGCATAAAATTGTTTTGCACGAATGGTTACCGATTCAGCGACTCATTTCACATGCATGCATTTTCCATTTTCTGAATCTTGCATTCATTGTTTGCATGCAAGAACATTCATTCCTACTTACACTCAATATTTCCATGCATTTACCTCTTCATTTTCTTTCAATTGCCCATCTGCGAGTCCGGGAAACCTTGGCCTGGGGTTTGCCTCACCTTGAAAACATTGTGCAATTCTGAGAGGGAAGGCTTTGCCTTCATCCTAGAAAATGCACAATTCTAGCCAATCACTACCCTCTAGTCTTGCCTTGTGCAATTCTGAGAGCCAGTCACTATTGATGCATAAAATTGCGCAATGTAGTCCATGGGCCTACATCACTTGTGAGCTTAAATTTTGCATTACACAATCCTAGCACTAAGTATACTAGTTCGAATTACACATTTCAAAGTTCCAACATGTTATCACTCAGGTTGTCCCTAGGCTCCTGTAGGGATACGGCCGAGGTAACCACAAACCAATCTTTGGATTGCAGGTTCTAGCCCACCTACAATCAGAGAGGGTCTCTTAATGATTCAACTTTGTTGATGATTTTAGGCTAGCTTTTGTCTCGGGGGTTTTTGTTTGTGTTTGGATGGAAGGTAGAAATTTCAAGCAAA
>APFE030664902.1:0-17711 GCA_000404065.3 Pinus taeda
TCAACTATTAATTTTATTAATTTTTATAAATTACTAATAGTAATTTTTAAGCTCCAAGTTTATGATAACCCATGGTATCCACGTGAGCATAGACTATTTAAAGGGGAAGGCAAATTCTATCTTAGAGCCATCTTAATTCTGGGTCTAACAAGTGCTCAGGGGGATAAATAGATTTCATCCCCCTAAGAGTGGTAGATGTGGAGTTAAGATGGATATAGGTTGCTTTTTATGATAATGAAGATATTAAATAGACTTAGGAAATTATATTGTAAAAACATCTTAAGGTGAATGGTTAAAGCATAGACTGTCACAACCCCAAATACAAGTACTTAATTATACACCAGATAAAAAAAAAAAAAAAAAAAAAAAATAAAAAAAAAACTATTATTGTCTTTACACATATTGAATGGTATATTGTTAAACCTTTCGTTCATAATAGGGTTATTAATTATATACATATGTATGGTATTACCATACCCATATGAACTATGACGGAGTTTATATATTTGTATACATTGTCGTTTAATTCGGCGTAGGATTCGATGGTGTCCAGCACCCCTACGCATCCAACGTACACCTAACACAAATTGAATCTTTAATGCTCCTTAACGGAGAGGTGGACAGCTGGACCTGCCTCGAGATATTCCACCCGATCCGGATATCGATCTCAGAAGCTGGTAGAGGAATTTAATGTTACAGTCTAGCCTCGATCTCCTCGGGATTACTGATGAGATCAACGACGGTGATCCCAAATCCTTGATTGAACGGCTATGGTTCGATTGCCAACTATACAGTGGCTTTTAGGGTTATGGTGTTTATATGTTATCGGGAGGTTGTTTTCCGAGGTTCTGTTCACTTACCACTGACTATGGCCATCCACCTTCAGACGTTCGCCACAGGCTTCAATGCTGGAGTTCTGGGTATGCCTTTGTGCCCAGAAGGTAGTGTAATCTCTCGGCACTCTGCCCTGAACCCAAATCATTTACAGGTATTTCCATTTTTAGTTCCATTATTTTGATAAAGGAATTTACAGAGTTCTGAAGAATTTGTTTTTCGAACTTTATTTGCTCATCCATAATGGTTATTTGACAGGGTTTGATGGGTTCCCCGCGACCGGGATTAACCTCCGAGGAACTGTCTCACAGGTAAGCTTTGTGACCCTTAGCGTAGGATTTAATATATAAGATGATGCCGAAAGCAAGCGTTAATTCGCAGACAAGAATATAAATTTTATTTCACCGAGTAATGTCTCGGTTGGTTCGACTACTGTGTGCAGACCATACGCACACTGGTGCCACTGAATCTTGTCATTATATAGTATTGTACTACTCCATTCGTCTATTGTCATTTTCTTTATTTGCTTATTACATCACTGTTATGCATGTAATGATTCCTTTCTGCCTCCTTAATATGTAATCCCTTCAATATATCGAACGATTTATGAAGGTTGTTTTCTTGAATTCGAATAATGCTGAGACCGACCGAGTTCGTTCAGTCCTCCACTCAGGTTTTATTTAATGATTTAGTCTATGCATTTAATTTGTTTTCTGCGTCCTGGCAGCATATACTTATTTCCTTTTGACATGCTAGGATTATTTATCAGGATATCCTATATCTTAACTTACAGTCTGGATAATATTTTCAAGAACATGGATGTGGCTTTAAATATAAACTGGTAACTGTACTTACCTGTACTACTACGCTTACAGTCTTCTGTACTTCTGCAGAATAGAGAAAATTAATATGTTGCTTGTTCTCCTCCCAACCACAAGATTAGTCAACCAGACTGAATCTCCTCCCAAGCTCATTTGCCAGACCACTGTCTTCACCAAATATAATGCACCACTTGTGCTTGTGCTATCTAGTCCTTACCAGACTTAGCACCCTCTTTTCTTCCTCAGTGCCTTCTTTTCCCCGTTTTTTCCTTAACAACCTGGGTCTTTTCCTTTTCTCTCTTTTTCTATGGAAATAGGAAAAGCAGTTAGCGTTTTTCCCTTGTTAGCAACTGTTTCTTTTTTTTTTTAATCTAGCAATAAAAGAGAATAACTTCCTCATAGAAAGTTATTAGGTGTAATTACTCAATTTGTACTCAACTTTTGAATTAATAATATTCAAATCATTTTTCAAGAAAAAAATAATAATCTATGTTCCATATTTACCTACAATGGTAAAACAGAAGATTTATTCACATAAATTATCCGGTCATTACATCTCCTCCCCCTGAGATTGGACACCATCTCGGTGTCTTTCAGCCACGAACAGAGCTGGATAAGTTCTTTTCATTAATTCTTCATCCTCCCAAGTGGCCTCCTTAGGTCCAAAATGTCGCCATTGTATCTTAACTTGGGTAATAACTCGTTTTCGCAGCTACACATCTCTCTGGTCGAGGATGTTCAGAGGTTCGACCAGAACCTCTCCTTCCGGTTTGACCTGCATTGCACAATTTCTTAAGTTATTTTTCCTTTCAGAACTAATTATTATCAAGTTTTATTGTAACAGTAACTCCCACCTGAATATCCTGCCATCGAGTTACATGCTTAGGGTCATAGACATATTTCTTTAGTACTGAAACATGGAACACGTTGTGGACCCGAATGTGACTTGGCAGGGCAAGTTGGTAAGCCATTGGTCCAATCCTGGCCAAGACTTGGAAGGGTCCACAGTATCGGGGTGCTAATTTGGCACACCCACTCCACTGTAAGGTACTTCTTTTGGCCTGAATTCTGATATAAACATGGTCCCCAACTTGGTACTCCTTGAACCTTCTTTTCCGATCAGAAAAATTTTTCTGTCTATCTTGAGCAGCTCTCAAATTAACATGCACTCTTTTCACCATATCTTCCATTTCCTTAAGCATCTCAGGTCCTAGACTCAGTTTATCTTCGGGTCCTCCACAGCTAGAGGGTGTACGGCATTTTCGTCCATACATGACCTCAAATGGATTCATTTGCGTAGAGGTGTGATACCCATTGTTATACGCGAATTCCACGAGATTTAAATACTCTTCCCACAATGTGGGTTGCTGCATGACATAAGCCCTTAACATGTCCTCCACCACTTGGTTCATTCGTTCCGTTTTTCCATCAGTCTGAGGATGGTGTGTTGTGCTGAAGTTTAATTGGGTTCCTAAATCAGCGAATAGTGTTTTCCAAAAAGTTGATGTGAACTTCACATAATGATCGAAAATTATCGTTTTTGGAAGCCCATGTAACTTGAACACATTCTAGATAAAAATATGAGCAATCTATGCAGCTTTATACGTGGATTGTATAGGTATAAAATGTGCAGCTTTACTCAACTTGTCTAGTACCACCATAATGGAATCATTATTTCTTTTTGTCTTAGGTAATCCTGTGATAAAATCCATGGAAATGATCTCCCATTTCTATTCTGGGATAGGTAATGGTTGTAACAATCCTGCTGGATGTTGGTGCTCCACTTTAATCTGCTGGCACTCTAAACATCGTGCCAAGTACTCAGCAATGTTCTTCTTCATTCCCGACCAAAAGTAATCTTTTCAGATTGCAGTAATCATTTTTTGATACCTCGGGTGCCCCGCATAATGTCTGATATGGAATTAATCCATAATCAGGTTTTTAATTCTGTCTTGGTTGGGTACATATAACCTTTGCTTGAAATATATCATCCCAGCATCATCTAACTCATATTCTTGTTGGCTTTTCGCGTTGGCAGATTGCTGTATTTGCAGTTTTACTTGCTGATACTCAGTATCTTGGTCTGAAGCTTCCTTTATCATCTCCAGAAAGGGACTCTTCCACCCACTAATGGAAATTTCATACAAATGTTGTATTTTCCGACTTAAGGCATCTGCCACTCGGTTTTCTTTTCCCTGTAGATGTTTTATCTCAAAATCAAAGCCGCTTAAGAAGTCCACCCACCGTGCTTGTCTAGCATTTAAAGTGGGTTGGATGAAATAGTTGGTTAAACTATGATGGTCGGTGAGCAGCAAGAATTTCCTGCCCACAAGATAATGCCGCCACATTTTTAAGGCATGAATTACGGAAGCCAATTCCAAATCATAAGTAGATTATTTCTGTTCATGCTCCTTCAATTTTCGAGACTCGTATGCAATCACTTTGCCTTCTTGCATTAAAAATCCACCTACTCCTTCTTTGCTTGCGTCCGTACATACCACATAATCCTTATCAGGATCGACTATACTCAAAATAGGTGTTGTGGTGAGTAGGTGTTTCAATCGTTCAAAACTTTCCTCTAAGCTTGGGGTCCAATGAAATGCTTTTCCCTTTTTCTGCAATGAAGTAATGGGAAAAGCTACTTTAGAAAAGCCTTCTACAAACCTCCTATAATATCTAGCCAATCCCATGAAGGATCAAACATCTACGACATCTTTTGGTACAGGCCACTCCATTATGGCCTTTATCTTCTCCAGGTCCACTGCGATCCCATCCTTTGTAATTACATGACCCAAGTATTGGATTTCTTCTTTAAAGAAATCACACTTACTAAACTTTGTGTATAGTTGATTTTCTCAAAGGGTCTGTAACACCATTCTGAGATGTTCATGATGTTCTTCCATGGTGCGATAATATATTAATATATCATCAATAAATATCAGCACAAATCTGTCCAAATAACAATGGAAAATGTTGTTCATTAAATAGATGAAAGTTGCAGAGGCGTTGGTTAGTCCGAACGGCAAGACCACAAATTCGTAATGACCATACCTTGTTCTAAAAGTTGTTTTAGCGATATCTTCTTCTTTAATTCGGATCTGATGGTAGCCTGATCGCAGATCAATCTTAGAGAACATTGTCACACCTTTCACTTGATCAAATAGTTCATCGATCCGAGGTAAAGGATATTTATTCTTGATGGTCAACTTATTTAACTGTCGGTAATCAATGCACATTCGGAGGGTTCCGTCCTTTTCCTTGACAAATAGTACTGGGGCTCCCCATGGGGACATGCTCGGACGTATGTAATCTTTATCTAGTAATTCCTGCAACTGCATTTTTAATTCTATCAGTTCGGGTACACTCATTCTATAGGGTGCTCGTGACACTGGCGCTACTCCCGGTACCAACTCAATGGTAAAATCTATGTTTCATTTTGGTGGTAATCCAGGGATTTCTTTCGGGAACACATCTGTGAATTCTTGGATTACAGGGATATTGTTTAGAATAGTTGTTTTATCCTTAGAATCTGCATAACCCACCTGGATGGCATAGACCTGGCACCCTTTCTGAATACATTTTACGAGCTAGGTTGCGGTTATTGGTCGAACCTGCACAAGTCTTTTAATACCTTGCATTTCTTTTCTGGTTCCATGGTGATCTCTAAAGTAGATAATCTTAGTTTTACAACCAACTAATGACCAGTGCTTTTCCAGCCAGTCCATACCAATTAGAATATCATACGAGCCAAGGGGAAGCATGTTTAAGTCAGCCATTACTGGTTGTCCTGCTATAGTGAAGGAGCAGTCATTAACTTTGGTTGTCACTCACCTTTTGGCTCCTGTAGCTAATTGTACCAGCCATGGGTTTTTAAACTTAACAGATTGTCAATTACAACGTTCCACCACTTTTGGGCTTACATAACTTAGTGTAGCCCCGGGGTCAATTAAAACAGCTATAGTAAGGTCTGAGATCTTACCTTCGAATTCGACCATGGTTGGCTGGTATTCTGCCTGACGGTCTTCCAAAGTCGCATTAATCCTGGGTACACTGCGTCCTACTACGCCGATTGTTGAGGCTTCGTGAATTTGGGATAACTGTTCAGTCCCCTTTCGTTGTGGACAGTTTTTAATGTAATGGGGTCCGCCACAAACCCAACATTGCACTGGGGGTCTTACTGCCCCTTCACTGTCCAACCGTGCATGTTGTTCGCTGACTTCAGACTCATTTGTAGGCCTAAATTTGGATGTAGTTCTTGCTGTAGTTCTACTATTTAGTCCCTTTCCATTTCCCTTACTTCCACTCCTGCGATTCCCTTTGTTATTTCTGATTGACTTAAAGCTCTTTTTCTCATTCCATTTTCTACCAGCAGCTTCCCCTTTTTGTTTTCTTTGTTGATAACTGATTCTGGCCTAACGGATTACCTCATCCATTGATCTTGGATTGTCAAATTCAATCATCTCCTGCATGTATGGCGGTAATCTGCTAACAAATCGCTAGACCTTTGCTTTTTCCACCCTTATATATGGCACATAACGGAGTAAGGAAGTAAAACGGGTGATGAATTCGTCCATAGTCTGCTGCCCCAATCACAGATCATGGAACTCTCTTGCCTTTTCATCATAGAAGCGTTCAGTTAAATACCTCTCCTTAAAATATCTTTGAAAGTTATCCCAAGTAATGGTCTGCTCAGTAACTCCTTTTACGATCTTCACTTCCTCCCACCATAAGGTGGCCTTTCCCTGTAGTTGAAAAATAGCCAATCATGCTTTAAGATTGTGGTCATATTCATAGAGCTGAAAATACTTGTTCATGTTGATTAACCATGCTTCAGCTGCTTCTTCTTGTTCTCCGTCAAAATTTTGTGGTTTAATTTTGCGGAACTCCCCTTGCAGTTCCACCCTTTGTCTTTTCGAAGTTTGTTGTTCAAATACATTATCGAAACGTTCCTCTTTCTCCTCCGATATTTCAAGGGGTATATGGTGGTTCTGTTCTTCGGACATCCTCTGCTACTCCGTGCTAGGATTAACTAGTGGTTGATTCTGTCTATCAAACAAACTTTTCAGAATTCTTTCTTGTTCCATCATTAGTCGAGCATTGTCTTCCCGTAGTCTCTCCATCTCATTCTTAAGCTCCTGTACCGTTTCCAGAATGGCTTGATTTGTAACTCTGGCCTCTTCCCCAAGTTGTATCCATAGTTTAGGATTAGTTTCGGGGCCAGGTGCCCCCTGTCCCATCACAGGTCGTCGAGTTGTATTATCTGCTCTCCTCATGCTGCACTTTCCGAAAATCCTGATACTGTACTTCATCAAAAAAATAAAATTGAAAGGGTAATGATGAGGAAGATTTATATTTTATACAATGTCTCTACATGTCATTTCTATCTTTACCCAGAGGCCTCAGTTCTGTAACTGGGCTTTGATACCACATGTCACAACCCCAAATACAAGTACTTAATTATACACCATAAAAAAAAAAATTATTATTGTCTTTACACATATTGAATGGTATATTGTTAAACCTCTCGTTCATAATAGGGTTATTAATTATATACATATGTATGGTCTTACCATACCCCTATGAAATATGACAAAGTTTATATATTTGTATACATTGTTGTTTAATTCGGCGTAGGATTCGATGGTGTCCAGCACCCCTACGCAGCCAACGTACACCTAACTCAAATTGAATCTTTAATGCTCCTTAACGGAGAGGTGGACAGCTGGACCTACCTCGAGATATTCCACCCGATCCAGACATCGATCTCAGAAGCTGGTAGAGGAATTTAATGTTACATTCTAGCCTCGATCTCCTTGGGATTACTGATGAGATCAACGGCGGTGATCCCAAATCCTTGATTGAACGGCTATGGTTCGATTGCCAACTATACAGTGGCTTTTAGGGTTATGGTGTTTATATGTTATCGAGAGGTTGTTTTCTGAGGTTCTGTTCACTTACCACCGACTATGGCCATCCGCCTTCAGACGTTCGCCGCAGGCTTCAATGCTGGAGTTCTAGGTATGCCTTTATGCCCAGAAGGTAGTGTAATCTCTCGTCGCTCCGCCCTGAACCCAAATCATTTACAGGTATTTCCATTTTTAGTTCCATTATTTTTATAAAGGAATTTACAGAGTTCTGAAGAATTTGTTTTCCGAAGTTTATTTTCTCATCCATAATGGTTATTAGACAGGGTTCGATGGGTTCGCTGCGACCGGGGATTAACCTCCAAGGAACTGTCTCACAGGTAAGCTTTGTGACCCTTAGCGTAGGATTTAAATATATAGGATGATGCCGAAAGCGAGCGTTAATTCCTCATCCTTACTCTCAGGTGATTTTTACTACTTTCTATTGGAAAGTTTGAGTCATTATGGCTTCTCTTATTTGAGGGTGCCATCCATAGCTCGAAGCCAGGATTCTGCCCTTATAGGTCCTCAAGGCTGCTGCGATAATTTCGCGCCTTGAACGGGACTCCTAAATTTATGTTGCTAAACTCTAAATGTATTTGTCACGATAATTAGACTTCTGGTTAGTAGTTCTATTGTTGATACTATAAGGAAGGTTTTATTGGCGAATCGTTGTGTTTATGACTCAGCCCGGTTGCGCCTTTGAATATTTAGCATGTATATGAATATTTATCTTGCTGTTAGTTTGTACAGGATGAACATAGCTCTGTTTCCGAGCATATATGGAATTTATTGGTTCTCCTTTTATGTATAAACACTGAGATTCTTTGACTACCTTTACGTCTCTGTTAAGACCCGACAAGGTTTATTAATCCATTACTTTTACATGATTTTGCTCTGGAAATAGTGTATATTTGAGTTTGCCGTTATAATACTTAGAGTTAATCTATGAATATTCGTATGGCTACTCGCTGTAACTAGAATGTACATTATTTAGTCGTTCTGTTATTGTTTGTGCACATAATCTCCAGTTGCGACCCTTGATGGTCTCGGCGCCGGAAACAATGGCTACTTCTTGACTGTTACTATTCTTATGGTTTTGGGTTGCGACAGTTTGTCCTTTTCTGTAACCGTTGTTATGGTCGCCTATATGGTTTTGCTACAGAATGTAAACATAGTTTATTGGATACGAATTTATTTCTTTTCTTCAGGCAGTTTAACTCTAATGTTTACATGGTTTTCCATACATGATTTATCCGGAATATTTTCAAGGTTTTCTAACTGTTCACAACCTCATATTTTCATTTTCTTTACATTCGAGTAAACTGGTCCCTTTACGAGGGTTTTAGATAGTTTTGCTGGTTGCTATGGATCATTTTCCAATGTGCATGGATACTCTATCTTTCCTTTTCGCAGAGAAGAATATAAATTTTATTTCACCGAGTAATGTCTCGATTGGTTCGACTACTGTGTGCAGACCATACGCACACTGGTCCCACCGAATCTTGTCATTATATAGTATTGTACTACTCCATTCGTCTATTGTCATTTTCTTTATTTGCTTACTACATCACTGTTATGCATGTAATGATTCCTTTCTGCCTCCTTAATATGTAATCCCTTCAATATATGGTATGATTTATGAAGGTTGTTTTCATGAATTCGAATAATGATGAGACCGACCGAGTCCGTTCAGTCCTCCACTCAGGTTTTATTTAATGATTTAGTCTGTGCATTTAATTTGTTTTCTGCGTCCTAGCAGCATATACTTATTTCCTTTTGACATGCTAGGATTATTTATCAGGATATCCTATATCTTAACTTACAGTCTGGATAATATTTTCAAGAACATGGATGTGGCTTTAAATATAAAATGGTAAATGTACTTACCTGTACTGCTACGCTTACAGTCTTCTGTACTTCTCTAGAATAGAGAAAATTAATCTGTTACTTGTTCTCCTCCCAACCACGAGATTAGTCAACTAGACTGAATCTCCCCCCAAGCTCATTTGCCAGACCACTGTCTTCAGCAAATATAATGCACCACTTGTGCCTGTGCTATCTGGTCCTTACCAGACTTAGCACCCTCTTTTCTTCCTCAGTGCCTTCTTTTCCCCGTTTTTTCCTTAACAACCCGGGTCTTTTCCTTTTCTCTCTTTTTCTATGGAAATAGGAAAAGCAGTTAGGGTTTTTCCCTTGTTAGCAGTTGTTTCTTTTTTTTTTAATCTGGCAAGAGAAGAGAATAACTTCCTAACAGAAAGTTATTATGTGTAATTACTCAATTTGTACTCAACTTTTGAATTAATAATATTCAAATCATTTTTCAAGAAAAAAAATAATAATCTATGTTCCATATTTACCTACAATGGTAAAATAGAATATTTATTCACATAAATTATCTGGTCATTACATCTCCTCCCCCTGAGATTGGACACCGTCTCGGTGTCTTTCAGCCATGAACAAAGCTGGATAAGTTATTTTAATTAATTCTCCATCCTCCCAAGTGGCCTCCTTAGGTCCAAAATGTCGCCATTGTATCCTAACTTGTGTAATAACTCGTTTTCACAGCTACACTTCTCTCTCGTCGAGGATGTTCAGAGGTTCGACCAAAACCTCTCCTTCCGGTTCGACCTGCATTGCACAATTTCTTAAGTTAGCTTTCCTTTCAGAACTAATTCTTATCAAGTTTTATTGTAACAGTAACTCCCACCTGAATATCCTGCCATCAAATTACATGCTTAGGCTCATAGACATATTTCTTTAGTACTGAAACATGGAACACGTTGTGGACCCAAATGTGACTTGGCAGGGCAAGTTGGTAAGCCACTGGTCCAATCCTGGCCAAGACTTGGAAGGGTCCACAGTATCGGGGTGCCAATTTGGCACACCCACTCCACTGTAAGGTACTTCTTTTGGCCTGAATTCTGATATAAACATGATCCCCAACTTGGTACTCCTTGAACCTTCTTTTCCGATCAGCAAAATTTTTCTGTCTATCTTGAGCAACTCTCAAATTAACGTGCACTCTTTTCACCATATCTTCCATTTCCTTAAGCATCTCAGGTCCTAGACTCATTTTATCTTCGGGTCCTCCCCAGCTAGAGGGTGTACGACATTTTCGGCCATACATGACCTCAAATGGATTCATTTCCGTAGAGGTGTGATACCCATTGTTATACGCGAATTCCACCAGATGTAAATACTCTTCCCACAACGTGGGTTGCTGCATGACATAAGCCCTTAACATGTCCTCCACCACTTGGTTCACTCGTTCCGTTTGTCCATCAGTCTGAGGATGGTATGCTGTGATGAAGTTTAATTGGGTTCCTAAATCAGCGAATAGTGTTTTCCAAAAAGTTGATGCGAACTTCACATCACGATCGGAAATTATCGTTTTTGGAAGCCCATGTAACTTGAACACATTCTGGATAAAAATATGAGGAATCTGTGCAGGTTTATACGTGGATTGTACAGGTATAAAATGTGCAGCTTTACTCAACTTGTCTAGTACCACCATAATGGAATCATTGTTTCTTTTTGTCTTAGGTAATCCTGTGATAAAATCCATGGAAATGATCTCCCATTTCCATTCTAGGACAGGTAATGGTTGTAACAATCCTGCTGGACGCTGGTGCTCCGCTTTAATATGCTGGCACTCTAAACATCTTGCCAAGTACTCAGCAATGTTCTTCTTCATTCCCGGGCAAAAGTAATATTTTCGGATTGCAGTAATCATTTGCTGATACCTCAGGTGCCCCGCATAATGACTGATATGGAATTCATCCATAATCAGGTTTTTAATTCTGTCTTGGTTGGGTACATATAACCTTTGCTTGAAATATATCATCCTAGCATCATCTAACTCATATTCTTGTTGGCTTTTCGCGTTTGCGGATTGCTGTATTTGCAGTTTTAGTTGCTGATACTCAGTATCTTGGTCTGAAGCTTCCTTTATCATCTCCAAAAAGGGACTCTTCCACCCACTAATGGAAATTTCATACAAATGTTGTATTTTCCAACTTAAGGCATCTGCCACTCGGTTTTCTTTTCCCTGTAGATGTTTTATCTCAAAATCAAAGCCGCTTAAGAAGTCCACCCACAGTTCTTGTCTAGCGTTTAAAGTGGGCTAGCTGAAATAGCTGGTTAAACTATGATGGTCGGTGAGCAGCAAGAATTTCCTGCCCACAAGAGAATGCTGCCACATTTTTAAGGCATGAATGACGGCAGCCAATTCCAAATCATAAGCAGAGTATTTATGTTCATGCTCCTTCAATTTTCGAGACTCGTATGCAATCACTTTTCCTTCTTGCATTAAAACTCCACCTACTCCTTCTTTGCTTGTGTCCATACATACCACATAATCCTTATCAGGATCGACTATACTCAAAATAGGTGCTGTGGTGAGTAGGTGTTTCAATCGTTCAAAACTTTTCTGGAAGCTTGGGGTCTAATGAAATGCTTTTCCCTTTCTCTGCAATGAAGTAATGGGAAAAGCTACTTTAGAAAAGCCTTCTACAAACCTCCTATAATATCTAGCCAATCCCATGAAGGATCGAACATCTGCCACATCTTTTGGTACATGCCACTCCATTATGGCCTTTATCTTCTCCGGGTCCACTACGATCCCATCCTTTGTAATTACATGACCCAAGTATTGGATTTCTTCTTTAAAGAAATCACTCTTACTAAACTTTGCGTATAGCTGATGTTCTCGAAGGGTCTGTAACACCATTCTGAGATGTTCATGATGTTCTTCAATGGTGCGAGAATATATTAATATATCATCAATAAACATCAGCACAAATCTATCCAAATAACGATGGAAAATGTTGTTCATTAAACACATGAAAGTTGCAGGGGGGTTGGTTAGTCCGAACGGCAAGACCACAAATTCGTAGTGACCATACCTTGTTCTAAAAGTTTTTTTAGCGATATCTTTTTCTTTAATTCGGATCTGATGGTAGCCTGATCGTAGATCAATCTTACAGAACACTGCCACACCTTTCACTTGATCAAATAGTTCATCGATCCGAGGTAACAGATATTTATTCTTGATGGTCAACTTATTTAAATGTCGGTAATCAATGCACATCTGGAGGGTTCCGTCCTTTTTCTTGACAAATAGTACTGGGGCTCCCCATGAGGACACGCTAGGATGTATGTAATCTTTATCTAGTAAATCCTGCAACTGCATTTTTAATTATGTCAGTTCGGGTACACTCATTCTATAGGGTGCTCGTGACACTGGCGCTGCTCCTGGTACCAACTCAATGGTAAAATCTATATTTCTTTTTGGTGGTAATCCAGGGATTTCTTCTGGGAACACATCTGTGAATTCTTGGATTGCAGGGATCTTGTTCAGAATAGTTGTTTTATCCTTAGAATCTGCATAACCCAGCTGGATGGCATAGACCTGGCACCCTTTCCGAATACATTTTACGAGCTGGGTTGCGGTTATTGGTCGAACATGCATAGGTCTTTTAATTCCTTGCATTTCTTTTTTGGTTCCATGGTGATCTCTAAAGTAGATAATCATGGTTTTACAATCAACTAATGACCAGTGCTTTTCCAGCCAGTCCATACCAATTAGAATACCATAGGAGCCAAGGGGAAGCATGTTTAAGTCAGCCATTACTGGCTATCCTGCTGTAGTGAAGGAGCAGTCATTAACTTTGGTTGTCACTCGCCTTTTGGCTCCTGTAGCTAATTGTACCAGCCATGGGTTTTTAAACTTAACAGATTCTAAATTACAACGTTCCACCACTTTTGGGCTTACATAACTTAGTGTAGCCCTGGGGTCAATTAAAACAACTATAGTAAGGTCTGAGATCTTACCTTCGAATTCGACCATGGTTGGTTGGTATTCCACCTGACGGTCTTCCAAAGCCACATTAATCCTGGGTACACTGCATCCTACTTCGCCGATTGTTGAGGCTTCGTGAATTTGGGATAACTGTTCAGTCCCCTTTCGCTGTGGAAAGATTTTAATGTAATGGGGTCCGCCACAACCCCAGCATTGCATTGGGGGTCTTACTGCCACTTCACTGTCCAACCGTGCATGTTGTTCGCTGACTTTAGACTCATTTGTAGGCCTAAATTTGGATGTAGTTCTTGTTGTAGTTCTGTTGTTTAGTCCCTTGCCATTTCCCTTACTTCCACTGCTGCGATTCCCTTTGTTATTTCCGATTGACTTAAAGCTCTTTTTCTCATTCCATTTTCTACCAGCAGCTTCCCCTTTTTGTTTGCTTTGTTGATAACAGATTCTGGCCTGACAGATTACCTCGTCCATTGATTGTGGATTGTCAAATTCAATCCTCTCCCGCATGTATGGTGGTAAGCTGCTAACAAATCGTTGTACCTTTGCTTTTTCCTCCCTTATATATGGCACATAGCGGAGTAAGGAAGTAAAACGGGTGATGAATTCGTCCATAGTCTGCTGCCCCAAACGCAGATCGTGGAACTCTCTTGCCTTTTCATCGTAGAAGCGTTCAGTTAAATACCTCTCCTTAAAATATCTTTGAAAGTTATCCCAGGTAATAGTCTACTCAGTAACTCCTTTTACAATTTTCACTTCCTCCCACCATAAGGTGGCCTTTCCCTGTAGCTGAAAAATAGCCAATCGTGCTTTAAGATTGTGGTCATATTCATAGAGCTAAATACTTATTCATGTTGATTAACCATGCTTCAGCTGCTTCTTCTCGTTCTCCATCAAAATGTGGTGGTTTAATTTTGCGAAATTCCCCTTGCAGTTCCACCCTTTGTCTTTTCAAAGTTTGTTGTTCAAATACATTATCGGAACGTTCCTCTTGTTCCTCCAATCCTTCAGGGGGTATATGGTGATTCTGTTCTTCGGACATCCTCTGTTGCTCCGTGCTAGGATTAATTGGTGGTTGATTCTGTCGATCAGACAAACTCTTCAGAATTTTTTCTTGTTCCATCGTAAGTCTGGCATTGTCTTCCCGTAGCCTTGCCATCTCATTTTTAAGTTCCTGTACTGTTTCCAGAATGGCTTGATTTGTAACTCTGGCCTCTTCCCCAAGTTGCACCCACAGTTCAGGATTATTTTCAGGGCTAGGTGCCCCTTGTCCCATCACAGGTCGTCGAGTTGTATTATCTGCTCTCCTCATGCTGCAGGTTCTCGAAACTCCTGATCCTGTACTTCATTCAAACAAAGTGAATGGGTAATGATAAGGAAGATCTATATATTTATTTATATATATATTTTTTTGTAATGTCTCTATGTGTCAATCTGTCTTTACCCAGAGGCCTCAGTTCTGTAACTGGGCTCTGATACCACATGTCACAACCCTATATAATACTTACTCATACACAGATAAAAAAAAAATTGATTTCTATCTTTACACATAACGAAAGGTAAATATAAATTAACACACTTTACTGATATAGGTTATCCTTACGCATGTCAATGGTGTTTATTAACTTGGAGACCCATTTAATATTCGATCGACCATTATATAGTTAACATTATATCAGTTCATAAGGTATTACCCTAACTTTACAACGAAGGCAGAGTTTTAATTATATCTACATGACCCTCGTAACATTTGATGTGACGTAGGAATCGATGCTACCAGCAATCCTATGCAGTCATCGGGCACTTAACTATTGAACTATTAATTGTCCTTAACGGAGAGGTGGACAGCTGGTCCATCTCTGGATTTTTCTACCCAAACTGGATTACGGTGTCTGGAATACTGTAAGTGATATTAAATGTCACAGACAACCCTGATTTCCTCGGGATCACTGATAAGATCCACGGCAGATATTTTCAAACCTTAATCGGATGGCTAAAGACCGATTTCCAGCTATCAATGGCTTTAGGGTTTTGTGTTATATGTTTGGCAGCTCATTTTTGCACGGTTATTTTTCATTTCGACTATGGATGCTCATCTGCAAACATTCGTCGCCGGCTTCGATGGTGGAACTCTGGGTCACTCTTACGCCCCAGAGACTGTGAACACCTTTGGCGCTCCATTCTGAACCCAAACATTTACAGGTATCCTTTTTCCTTTGTTCCAATATTAGATAAGTAATTTCACAGAGTTTTGATGGACTTGCTCTCCGCTTATTCTCATTTATGTTGGTTCTTCTTGTTGACAGGGGTCCGAGGGAATTACCGCGACCATCGTTTAATCTGCATGAACGGTTTGATTAGGTAAGCATGCGGCCCTTAGCTTAGGGTTTTCATATACAGTTGATGCTGAGTTATATGATGATTCCTCCCCTTTCCTGTCAGGTGATTTTCACCACTCTATGATGGAAATATGAATCCTTGTGACTTTTACTTGCCTGAGGGCGTCACCCATAGCTCGAAGCCAAGGTTCTCACCTTGAAGGTCCTCATAGTGGTAGCGGTATTTCCACGCCTGGAACGGAACTCAGAGACTTCTATCACTAAATTCGAATGTATTATTTCAATGTTTGTTTTCCTGGATTGACATTCTATTCTCAATACTGTAAAGATGTTTTTAATCAACGAATCGCTGTGTATGGCTCAGCCGGTTACGCCGTGAATATTTGGCATGTATATACTATATTTAATTTGCTGTTAAATGCATAGGACAATTATGACTCTATTACCAAGCATTTATGAAGTTTGTTTTTTCTCCGGTTCTGTAAAGTACTATGATTTTTAGTTTTCCTTTGTGATTCCGAAAGGCTCGGCAAGGTTTATTAATCTATTGTTTTTACATGGTTCTGCTCTGGAAATTTATATTGATTGATGTGCCGCTGTAACCCTAGAGTTAGTCTATGCATGATGATATAGTTGTACGCTACAATAGGGACAAATATTATTTCGTCGTTTGATGTTGTTCATACATATAATGCTCAGATGTGACCCTTTGATGGTCTCAGCATCGGAATTACCGGATGTGCCTTGACCGTCCTTACTCTCATGGGTCTCGTCCGTTGATATGGTCACCTGTAAGTTCTTTTTTTTGTCTACAGAAAGAAGCATAACTATAGTATACAAATTTCTCTTTATTTTAGGCAGTTGACTTAATGTTACATGGTTTACATCCACATATTTCTGAAATCTTTTCAAGGTTTTCGTTATTCGTAACCTTGTATTTTATTATTGTTATACTTGCATAAATTTTTCCCTTACGAGGGCTTAGATAGTTACAGGTTTCTATAAATCATTGTTATTGGCGCGATTGCTCTGTCTTTCCTTTGGTACAGAGGATTATGACTTTTATTCCACCGTGTCTCGGTTGGTTTGACCACTGTGTGCAGACCATACGCACACTGGTTTTACCGTCCCTTATCATTATATATATATATCTATATGGTTTATATTATTTCTTGCACATATTGTCTTTTTCCTACTTGTCATTATATTAGTATACCACTGTTATGCGCATAATAATATGTCATCCCTTTCCGTATAAGGTATGATTTATAAAAATCAGTTTCTTGAAACTCGGATACTGCTGAGACCCGAACGAGTTCATGCAGTACTCCACTCATATTTTATTTAGTGTTTTAATGAGTTTCGCTTGTACATTTAATTTGTTCCTTTATCCTCGCATTGTATACCTGTTTTCTTTTAACAAGTTGAGACTATCTTTCAGATTATCCTAGACCCTAACTTACATTCCAGATAGTATCTTTAAGAACATGAATGTATCTTAGACCATAAAACAATAATTGTACTTACCTATAATGCTACTGTTACAGTCTTCAGTACCTCTCCAGAATAGAGTGAATTACTTTGTTTCTTGTTCTCCTCCCAACCATGAGATTAGTCCACCAGACTGAATCTCCCCCCAAGCTCTTTTTCTAGACCGTTGTCTTCAGCAAAGATATTGCACAACTTGTGCCTGTGCTATCTGGTCGTTACCAGACTTAGCACCCTCTTTTCTTCTTTTCTTTTGCCTTCTCTCCCCGTTTGTTCCTTAACAACCCGGGTCCTTTTCCTTTTCCCTTTTCTATGGAAATAGGAAAAACAATTAGGGTTTTTTCCATGTTAGCAACTGTTTATTATCAGGCAAGAAAAGAGGATAACTTCCTCATAGAAATTTATTATGTGTAATTACTCAATTTGTACTCAGTTTTTGAATTAATAATATTCAAATCATTTTTCACAAAAAGATAATAATCTCTGTTCCATATTTACTTACAATGGTAAA
>APFE030664902.1:27015-75193 GCA_000404065.3 Pinus taeda
TGTTGTTTGCAATTTGAGGAACAAGAATTAAATTTGCAGTGTGATGAACAAAAAATGAAATTGCAATGTGACAACAAAACCCATTATACGCTGATGAATAATATCTATCGTCATAATGTGATAAACAGGAAATGTCATTGCAATGTGACAAACAACAACCAACATCACAATGTCACAAGCAATGTCAGAATCTTACAAATAATCAACATTGTTGTAATGTGCAAAATAAGAAATTGTCACAATGTAATGAAAAATATACATCATTTCCATGTGACCAACAATATAAATTTAATAACTCTAAAGTTGCTTGCATTATCATGTACAACAAATGATGTTGTAATGTGATAAATATTGAATGTTGGCACAATGTGGTGAATAATAAATGTCATTGTGATGCGATGAACAACAAACACAATTGCAATGTGATGAATAATATCTATCATCATAATGTGACAAAAAATAAATGTCATCACAATGTGATGAACAATTTCACAATGTTATGAATAATCAACATGATCGCAAAGTGATCAACAATAAACATCATCAAAATGTGACCAACAATAAATATAATCACAATGTGCAAAACAACATACAACATATGCATTATACTATGGGTTGACCATGGTTGATATGCATTACAATAGTCATTATCAAACATGGTTAACTACTCGACATGGTCAAATATGGACATAAATTCTCAATGTCAGAATGGTCAATCATGGTGACAATGGTCAACCATTGCAACATGGTTGACCATAGTCATCATAATCACATAGTCAACATAATAAGTTATAGTCATGGCATTTAACAAAGTCAACCATAATCACAATATCCAACGTATAAAACACAATCAACCATAGTCAACCTATTCAAACTTGGTCAATCATATTCAATTATGCTTGAAACAACTCAATAATGGTCAACCATGGTAACTAAATCATCCATGGCCACCATAATCATCTATGGGAATCCATAGTCAACCACTTCATTAAGCATACTCAACATGGTAAAACATATTCATCTATTGTTAAACATAATCAACAATGGTCAACCATAGTCAACCATAGTCAACCATGCTCTTACAAGCTCATATATGGTTGAAAAATCTCACCATGGTCAAACATGGACATGAGATTCAACCATAAGGAATCAACTCAACAATGGTCAACCATGGTTAAATGATCATTAATGGTTAACCATAGTTAACTATAATTGATCATTGTCAATCCTTGTCACCAATGTCCTACCATGGTCACTATCGGTCAATCCTCACCAACCTTGTCAACGATGGTCAGCCATCATCAAGCATGGTCAACTCTCTTCAACCATTATCAAACATGGCAATACATAGTCAACAATTATAGTTAATCTTCATCAACCATACTCAGTTTATGTTAACCATTATCAACCATAGTCAACCATAATCAACCTTAGTTAGCAATAGTTAACAATCATACACCATAGACAACTTGGGAAACAATGGTCAACTAAGGTCAAATATTGTCAAACCATTTTCGATAATGGTCTCCATGGTTGCTATGGTTAATAATGGCCACCCATAGGCAACATGGTTGAACATGCTTAACCATAGTCAACATGTGCTTCATGGTCAACCATGGTTTACCACAGTCATCTATAGTAAATTTTGACAACCATGAATAAGCATGTACACCCATAATCAACGATATGTTAAAACATATTTAACCATGTTTTACTAGACAAAATATTGTCAAACATTGTTAAATAAAGTCAATCTGATGAACAACAAATATCATAGCAATGTGCCAAACAACATATGGCATAGACATTGTATGATGGGTTGACCATGAGTCATATATATTAACATAGTACTCATTGTCAAACATGGTAAACTATACTCAACATGGTCAAACATGGACATAGTTTCTCAAGTCGCAATGGTCAATCATGGTCACAATGGTCAACCATTGTGATATGGTTAACCATAGTCAACATCATGACATAGTTAACATAGTCATCTATAGTCATCACATTCAACATAATCAACCATAATTAGCATATCCACGATATAAATCATGATCAACCATAATCAACCATAGTCAACCATGTCCACACATGGTCAAACATGGTTAAATAAAATCAACCATGGTTAAACAATGCCAAGATGTTCAAACATTGTCACACATTGCCACCCATGTTCAACCATACACCACCTTAGTTAGCCATAATCAACCATGGTCAGCCATGGTCAACCATGATGAACCATGATCACATCTAGTCAACCTAGAAAAACCCATTCTCTACCTACTCTTAATACTGAGCTATGTTTAAACATGGTTAGAATGCTCAAACATGGTCAACCATATTCCTCCAATTTTAAACATTGCCAACCATGGTCAACCACGTTCACCCATAGTCAACCATACTTAACCATAGTCATTTATGCTCATACAAACTTATCTATGGTCAACCAAGCTCACTAATGTCAAACATGGATAACAGGGTCAACCATAATTAGTTAGCTCAATGATGGTCAATCATGGTTAACATGATCATTAGTGGTCAATAATAGTTTACCATAATTAGTCATTGTCATTCCTTATCACCAATGGCCTAACATGGTCACCTATAGTCAATCCTCATGAACCCTTGGTCAACTATGGTCAACCCTCATCAACCTTGTCAACCATGGTCAGTCATCATTAACCATGGTTGACCCTCTTAAGTTGTTGTCAAACATGGTCATCCATAGTCAACAAGGGTCAACCTCAATCAACCTTACTCAACCATATGTTGACCATGGTAAACCATAGTTAATCATTGTCAATGAGAGTCAATTATAATCAACCACAGTTAGCACTAGTCAACTATCGCACATCATAGACAAGTTGGGAAGCCTTAGTCAACCAAGGTCAAATATGGTCAAACCACATGGTCCACCATGGTTAACTATGGTCGATCATCTTTATAACATTAAGGTAAATGTGACAACAACATTATTGTGCATATGGTCAATCAATTTTGTAACATTGATGTATTTAAACAATGATGTATTTTTTAACATTAATGTAGGGTTAACATTAACATTAATGTAACATCAACCATTGTTAATCATGGTCAATAGAGGTCAACCATTGTAATCATTGTTATTGATGTTCAAGAGAGGTCAGCCATGTTAATCATTATTAATCATGTTCAACTGAGATCAACCATGGTGACAAACAATGGTTGACCCTCTTCAACCCATAGTCAACCCCATCAACGCATTTCAAATTAATGTAACATCAACCATGGTAAACCATAGTTGATAATGGTCAACCATGGTTGATCATGGTCAACCATGGTTGACAATGGTCAACCATGGTAATCTAAGCTCATTGATAATCTTTGCTCTTAATCCCTAGTCAACTTGGTAATCTGTTTAGACTCATTATTATTACTTCTAATTTCGAACCTTATTATTACAACCTAAGCTGTCGACACTCGTCACTTTTCTACTTGAAGGAATTTTATAAAAGGGGCTATTGAAACCCATTACTATCACAGCTAATTGCAATCTCTATTATGATCGCAGCTGCTTCAACTCATTATTATTACAGCGCATCTCAAAATTTGTATTTTAAGCTAAGTGACTGTTCGCATTTTAACTTCGAAGCGTCAGGGTAGATTAGATTGATTTTCACAGGCTGCCAATGCAAGCTTCGAATATTCCTGAATCAAAAGGGTGATCGGTTATGATGAAGTTCTATAATAAAATTCAATTATTTTTTGCTGTTACTAAGTGAGATATTGAATTGATGTATACATACTATTCACAAAAATAAGGATGTTGAGCCACGGCTTATGGTTTAATTGATTTAAAATATTGAAATGGTGTATGTACTTATTTTCAAAAGTAGAGAGGTTAATATATGGATTATGGATAATTGTTTAACTGATTTAATTTAAAATAAGTGTTGTATTTTAATTTGATTAATTATTATTAATTTTAATATTTTTTAATTGAGTTTAAAGGTTTATTTTACAATTTAATATGAGGGGATGTGTAATTTAGTCTGTGTTTAAGTTGGACTTGAAAAATATCCCCTGAAAAATACTAAAAATAAATTGTTATTGTAATAAAATTTAAATGATTATACATATTTGGTTAGTTTTTATAAAAACATTACAAAACATCAATAATCGTAAGGTTCATTTTACTATTACCGTCCAATATAAAAAATATGTGATAAAAAAATTTCACTTTTAGTTTTGGAATTATAAATAAAATATTTCCATATCTATATTAAATAATATAATTTTATATAACTTTACATCAATAAAATAATTAAAAAAAAAGCCTTATATTTTTCTTATAAATATTTTAATGTAGAACTTATATAAATTGTTTGAATATATATAGAGATATAGTTCGAATATATGTATATATATATAGAGTGTACATGTGTATTAATGTTGACTTTAGTGATTTTTTTTTTTTTTTTCGCTGAAGAAAGAGTGAAGCCTTATATATCATTAAAAGGGAAAATGAATTACATAAAGTACAAAGCCCACGAGGGTCTGTGGGTCACGGGCAGCACCCTGTACGCCCAACTCCCAAACCCTAAAAACAAAACTTCAGACCAATCAAAATGGGCATGCACCAAGTGCCCACCTAACCTTTTACAAATGGGTCATAATCGAAAAGTAAACAAATTCTAAAAGGATATCGGGGTCATCTATTAGTCGTACTCAAGACAATGATTCCCTTCAAGAGTCTATTGCTTATCCCAACTTTCCACTTTAATCTCAACCATACAATCCTCTCACCAGATCTGATGGCCACAGAGAGAATCGCAGAACCAATTAGCCTGACGCTTAACCCATGGGCCCACCGAACTGCACGCTCATTCCTAATCGTTGATCCATCATGAAAAATCGAACGGTTAAGAATCATATCGCACAGGTGAAGTGGACCGCACAGTAGTGTGCGATGAGGGCAGTATCTATTTCCTCTCCTTGGCCATGTGTCAACATATGTATGGAATCACTCCCAAAAGTCTAAAACCACTTCCAATCGAGAATGCTTGCAATATACCATAAACCGCTTCAAGGGCAGTATGTTGTCCATTGAAAGAGAACCCGAGTTACTCCGCCAGCTGATAAAACCTGGATTCTGCCACTTTGCCTTAAGCCGACCATGCCTATCCTCCCGCCAACATTTCACGAAACCCAGCAGCCTGGCGCTTAACCCACGGACCCACTGATATGCTCACTCATTCCCGATCATCGATCCACCATGAAAAATCCATCAGTTAAGAATCACATCGCACAAGTCAAGTGGACTGAATGATAGTGTGCAATGAGGGCAGTATTTGGTCCCTCTCTAAGGCCATGTGTCAATGTAAGTGTGGAATGGCTACCAAAATTCTAAAACCACTTCCAACCCAGAACACTTGCGATATATCGTAAACTGCTTCAAGGGTGGTATGTTATCCATTGATAGAGAGCCCGAGTTATTCCACCCGCCGATAAAACCCAGATTCCGCTGCTTCACCCTAATCCTACCTTGTTGATCCTCCTGCCAACATTTCCTGCACATTTTTCCTTTGGAGCATCTGTCTCCAAAATTATCTGGGATGCGGCGACCAACAGTGACCTGCCGTCTGCAAGGACTAGACTGAGAGATAGGTCTAGAAACATAATGAAGCTTGATCATCTGGAACCAGCTTCCATGTCTTTGAATTGAACCATCCTCCGATATTCCTCAGCTTGATCATGACAGAACTCCTTTAATCTGTTATGAAGCATATCTTGCCACTCCATTTTAACCTTACCCTCTCGACAAATCACTCCTTGGTTGTCCTGAATATCTGCCAGTTTATTGGCCGATATTCGCACATGATTAAACCTAAATATGCAGAGGCTCTAGAGGTGTTGTTGAATTCTTTGAAAGACCTGGATCAACCTCCAGTGTTTGGAGACTTTTTCCGGTACTGAGCCATGGCTAATTCTCCTGACCAAGTTAATAATTATCTTAGAATCCACTTCAACAATCACATTTTGGCGATAATCCCGCTTCGGAAAATCAAGACACTGTTCCATAGCCATGAGTTTCGCCATATTGTTGGTGGCTCTTCCTAAATGGTAGTGAAAGATGACAATAATGTTGCCATTTTTGTCCCTCAACACCCCTCCAAAGCTGGTAGTTCCTAGGTTGCCTTTTTAAGCTCCGCCAATGTTGAATTTAAGGAAACCCTGTGGGAGAGGGTGCGTGATATCCTGGTCGGTGACCATCTGGACAACCTTCCTATCATGGTCCTGAGGGATGAGCCCCTGCAATCCTAGCTGATTAAGAATTCTCAAATCAACAACTGAAGGAGGGTTCATAGGGGAGTGCCGAATAGTAGTGCCAACCATTTCCTTAATCTGTTTTAAGATCTGCTCAAATAGTCAATGGGGGCGACTTTTTTCATTCTTGAAGATTCTTTTATTCCTTTATTTCCAAACATTCCATATCATAAAGCCTGGTAAAAGAGTCCAAGCCATATCTAGAAATTCATACTCTGAGAAATTGCGTCTCCACTTGGACAGTGTTTTGATAATACACCCTTGGTCGTTGTCTATCTGCTGGAATATGGCAACAAACGAATCCCACAACTAGGAGGTAAAACTACAATTATTAAGAAGATGCTCCATAGTTTCCTCTTGAACACCACAGAGCTGGCATCTGAAAGGCCCCAAAACACCCCTCTTCCTGATGTTTTCCTAGGTCAAGATTTTCTTATGATAAACCAGTCACATGAAAAGCTTTATTTTCATCCACTCTTGATGCCTCCAAAGGTTCAACCAAATTCTATCTGGAACCTAGGAGTCTAGCCCAAGGAGTAAGCATTTTTCCTCCTTAAGATTAAAGGAACCCTCATTATTGTTGCCCCATCTGAGTTGGTCCTACTCTTCAGTGACTAATATCCTCCTTTGCTCCACCAAATTCCTAGCTTTCTCTGCTTTATCTTTCAAAGGGTTACCATCTCTGTAATCCATGTGTCTCCAAGTTCTCCATTTTCTTGCACTGATGGTATGATCCCAGAAACCTTTTACCTTAATTAAATCTTTGGAGTCTATCTCATTCTTGAGCTCCAAAAGATCCTCTGAAAGTAGTATAGGCTTCTGTTGGCATTTATCTTCCCAAAATAAGGCCAGATTTCCTTCTCTGATTTCCCAAGCTACTTTGTTGAATTAGTCCTCTATTCTCCCAGGCTTTATTCCAGATGTGTGAACCTTTTATACTTCTAGACATTCTTATGTGATCAATACACTGCCAAGAGCTGGCATATTTTCCTTTCCAGATGCTAGCCCATTGTGCCTTTGGATCTTTGACCCAGCGCTACCATAATTTTGCCACTAAAACCTTATTAATAATCTCCAGGTCATCCAAACCAAGATCCCCATGGATTTTGGGTTTGAAGATTTTATCCCAGGCCACCAAGGCCCATTTCTTTCTTTCCTACCCCTTACCCCAAAGAAAATCTCATTGAATGGATTTGAAAAGTTGCAAGACTCCTTTAGGAGCTGGGATTGTTGATAGCATGAACACAGGGATTGCTTGAAGAATAGTTTTTGTGAGGACTAGACTTCCAGCCAAGTTTAAAGATCTTATAGTCCATTTCTTTATTTTGTCTTGCATCTTATTAATCGTTGGCTCCCAAATTCTCCTGTGCAAAGGTTTAGCAGTTAGTGGCACTCCCAAATATTTTGAAGGGAGGGTATCTCTTTGAAAGCCTAGAATTCTGGAAATATTCCTCTAGTTGGCTATATTAGTATTAAAGAAAAAAAATTTGATTTGGAAAGATTAACTTCCATACCTGAAGCCAAGGAAAAGTCACCTAAGATTTGTTTATACGCGTGAGCTTCTTTGACTGTAGGGATTCCTTGCAGCATGGTGTCATCCACAAATTCTTGATGAGTCAAGGCCTGTCCATCCTCAGATAGTTGGAGACCCTCAATCTGACCTGTTTCTTTTGCATGCTTGATAGACCTACCCAGTCCTTCCATCATGAGGATGAAGAGAAAGGGAGAGAGTGGGTCTTCTTGTCTGAGGTCTCTTGAGGGAATAAAAATCTCCGAGGGAGAGCCATTTACCAGAATATAAAAGCTAGCAGAAGTAACCAAGGCCATGACCCATCTAACCCAGCTGTGATCAAACCCAAATGCAATAAGAACTTTCCTAATATAGGTCCAATTCAACTTATCATAAGCTTTTGCTATATCCAATTGCATAATCATACTTGCCTTCCTAATGCTGGTCAGAGAGTGCACCACTTCATGAGCTTGAATGACATTATCAAGAATTTGTCTACCTTCCACATACCTAAATTGTTCCACAGAAACTAGAGTAGGAAGGAGAGGTTTGAGTCTATTGGCCACCACCTTAGAAATAATTTTATAAACCACATTGCACAAAGCAATGGGTCTAAACCTATTAGGAGTTTGAGCCAAGTCCTATTTTTGGATAAGGGAGATAAAGGAGGAATTGAGAGCCTTCAAATGGTCTTATTCCTCCTGGAATCTTCTACTACATTTAGAATAACCTATTTGACAATACGCCAGTAGGCTTTGAAGAAGTCCACATTGAAACCATTAGGGCCTGGCGCCTTTCCATTTTGCATTTCCTTAAGGACCTCACTAACCTCCTCTTCAGTCACTGGCCTATTAAGGTTAAAATTGTCCTCTCTAGACACTAGCCTGGGTATATGTCTTGTAAGATCCCTGATGGCCTGATTTCAATCTGAATTGTGCTCCTTTACTATATCGCTAAAGTGCTGAACTAGCACGGCTTCTATTTCTTCACGAGAATTGAGAAAATTACCATCCTTGTCCTTGATCAAGGAAATTCGGTTATGGGCTCTATTATCAATAGTGGATCTATGGAAAAACTTAGTATTCCTCTCACCTTCTTTTAGCCATTGAACTCGAGAATGGTCTCCAAAATATCTCCTCTTGTTTACATAAATTCTCCTAGTCTTGTTGGTATTTGGAAACCTGGTCACTTTTGTCTTTGTCAAAGCCATCCGTGATAAGGGCTTAATTGAGTTCCTGCATTTTACCTTCAACAAATTTGTTAGCTTAAAAAATATTGTTGAATTCATTTTTGTTCCAGTCCTTGAGCCTGAGTTTGATGTGTTTTAGTCTTTTTTGAAGAAGGAACATTCTTGAGCCTTGAATTTTCAAATATTATGACCACCAGGTTGCTATGTTGTTAATGAAATCTGGGTGGGAGAGCCATATGTTATCAAATCTGAAAGGTCTATTTCTGGGGGTTCCAATGCCCTGCATCTCTAGCTGAACCGGCCAGTGATCTGAGCCTCCAAAAGGGAGAACTCTTGCTATCATTTCCTTGCCTATGAGGATAAGGTCCTCTGAGATGATGAATCTGTCTAGTTTTGAGACCACCTGCGACTCACCTCCTCTTTTGTTGTTCCAGGTAAAGAGACCATTACTTGTTACAATGTCCACTAAGTTCATATTATCTATGAACGCTTGAAAAGCTAAAGAATCTTTACCTGCAATTCTGGTTCCCCCTTTTTTCTCCAAAAGTTATTTGATCATGTTGATATCACCCCCCAAAATCCATGGTAATCCTGCATGTTTGTCTCTGAGATCCTTCAGAGAATTTAGAAACTCGCGTTTGTCATCCATTCTTTGAGGACCATAAATATTCGTTAACAGGTAGGTTTCCTTGTCTCCCACTGGCTGAATGACCACAGATAAATAATCCCTGGATGCCTCAGCATCTATTATGCCAATTTTTTGGGGATTCCAAAGAGTGTGAATACCTCCTGTAGTATTCTCCACTTTAACTTCCAAAAACTCAAATCTATTGAGCCATTTGCTATGGATTTCATTTATTTTCTGAATGGAACATTTGGTTTCCTAGATGAAGATCACATCTAGAGCTATTTGTTTCATTCTATTACTTAGTAGTCTTTGTTTTCTTTTACTACCTAGACCCATGATATTCCAAGAAGTAAACTCCATAATTAAAGATTTGTGAAGGAGTAGCTGGTTAGGTCTTTCATCTTACCTGAATCTATCATCAACTTTCCACATTCCATTAATAGCTCATTCTACTTTTTCTGCCTCTTTTCTTTCCTAGGTTTCTAGGTGCTAATCTTGGTGTGGTTTTCATCGTTTTCACACCTTCACTGCCTTGTCTTTCCTTATTTCTTTGCCCTTTCATTACTTTGGTCTTGGTTTTCCATAAAAACAACTACTAATCTCTACTAAACTCCTCTGGAGGTAATGAATCTACGCCTTCCCTGGTTCCTTGATCTAGGAAACCTTCCAGATCTAGGTTCTCTTTCTCAAGTATTTCCTATAGTTCATGGTCCTCCACTTCCATCTCACTCTAGGTCATTTCCTAGTCCATTTCCAGATCCTCTTTATTCATCATAGTCTCTCTATCTTTAATATTTTCATGTACTTGATCATTATCTTCTTCTGTCCCCTCCTCCCCTGGATTTCATCCTTTTGTCTAATTTTCTTTTGTAATCCCTTCTTCCTCTTCGAGAACTTGGAACCTATTCTGACTGGTTTGTTGCCCTCTTGATTTTTGTGTCTTTGGCTCTCTTTTTCTTTCTTTTTCTTTATGTTCCCTCTGTTCTCTATTTTACTGAGAGGGCAATATTTGATTAGGTGCCCATGTTCATGGTATTTACAACATTTGAATGGAATATGTTCATAATCTACTATCTAAGCCCATTCTTCATCATAAACTTCCAGGATTACTTCTTTCGGTAGAGCTCTAGAGAGATCCATCTCCACACATATTCTAGCAAAGGAAGTGTATTTTCCCCTTCTAGTGGCCTCATAAGCTTTGACAAAATGTCCTAACTTATTTCCTATGGTAGAGAGCAGAGTCTTACCCAGACCGAGACTGACATGAAGGTCTCACGTTCCGCAATAAAAGTCATAATCCAAGGTTGCATATAGAGGCCTGCTATAGCATAAAAGTAAGGCCCTCCTTCAAACACTCTGTCCTTATCTTCAATGTTTGCAAATACCATAGTGAAGAAACCCTTTGACCCAAGATGTAGGTCAATTCTTCCTTTTGGTTTCTAGTGATATTTAATCCACATTTGTAAAGCTTTTTGAGTGGGGCATAAACCCATGAATTTACAAATTATTGCATAAGTTTGGATGTGTTCCCTGTGCACCTGTAGTGCAAGATCATTTAAAACAACCCTGGGTATCACCATAGCTTTAGGTTTACATGGTCCCTTTTGTGCTTTGTCTTTAGCTCCCTATTCCTTGTCTTCTTCCTCATTTTCCTTAGTGCTGTTATTCTCCCTTGATTTAGTGCCATCTTGTTCCTTTTCACTGTTTCTCTTCCTTCCTTCTGAAGAAACTCTATCATTCTCCATTGGTTTTTTACCCCTGCTGGCCACAACCTACTTGTAGGAGGGAGTGGAGCTCCCTCCTTTGTGTCCCTCCATAGAGCACAAACTCTACAAAAACCTAGAACCCTAACACAGTTTTTTCCTCAATCGTCAGATGAAATTTCTTGAAAAAAATCGACTTTAGTGAAATATTTCAATACTGAAGGTGAAATAATTTAGTTACTTTTTAATAAGAAGAAAATAAGTAGCTCATTAAATTATTAATATTAAATATTAATAATAATAAGTTATTCAAAAATATATTTTAAACAATGAAGAATTGCACATGATTTATATATAGAGATAAAAAACTACTATAGATCCATCTTACTCAAGCATTTATGAAGCGTTAAAAGGGATTAAATCTCTTCACTTGTAATTTTTTTTCAAGTTTTTCATTCTAAAAAGAAGTTTGCATATAATAAGATTTGATCCCTCTTTGCTTTTGGTAGATCAATAGTTAAAATGGATCTATATTGATAGAAGATAGTTGATCCTTCATAATTATTGTTTTATTGAAAGGTGTTATGTGATGCAGGAGCATCCAGCTAAGGGCACCATGACCAAGTGTTAGTCTCCACCAAGGTGGAAAGATTTATCAGGGTTTGGTTTCTTTATGTTTAATTAGTCAAAGCAGAATGTAGGGACTTGTTTTTTTTCTTAATTTCATTATTAGTTAGGGAACAGTATAGGTAGTTAGGGTCACTATCAACATTGTTTGTCTTTTAGTGAATAACAGTTTCTTCCATTTGTAACAAAAAAAAAAAGACATCTATATCAATTGTGAAACCTTGCAGCGCAAGAAGAACCGAATGAGTTAACAGTTATGTAACTAATAAAAGAAACAACTAAAGTGTAATTGTGCACAGTTCAGGTAACTGTGGGCAAATAATACAAATACGAAATGTAAATCATTCTAAAGGGGTTCAACATATGAGAACAATAATAGAATACAGAGAATACTTTTCTTTCATTCGAGTCCATCTGTAACAATCATTGAAATGTTTATCTACTATTTCCTAATCATTGAATAAACCAAAATAAGCAGATACAGTGCATGCATATCCTTTTAATTTATTTTCTCTCCTAAAGAACAAAAGGCAGACTATGAAAATTGCATGAGAACTTCCAGTACGAAGGTTGGCAAACAACAAACAGAGTCCACGACCGAAAGAATCAGGCACATTTCGAACAGTTCAACCAATAACGAGTATATAAATGTCGAGTGACAAAATCGAGGACAGAGGTAACAAGTATAACCGAATACACTGTATTTATTTTCATTCCAAAAAAAATATATTTGTACACATATGATAGTCCAGGGATAACCCATCAAACAACGACATAACCAAATGAACCAGTAGAACCCTAGGCGAGGGTTTTGGATAGCCTAACTCCTACACAGTATTTTACAATTATAGAACTGCAGAATACAACCAAGGGTTTGTACCAAAGTCCGAAACAATCTTTTACAATTACAAAATTGTGAAATAGAAATGAGGGTTTGTACCAAGCTAACCCTAGTCGCATAGCGACGATAGGGGAGTGTAAGCGAATAAGAATTGGGACTCTGGCCAACAAAACCGACAAAGTATAACAATAAAAACAAGTTGATAACAGTGGTAGAGCCTACCAAGAAGGAGCCGTGGTACTCACACCAACCACGCCAAATAGAAAACCCCCGACCTACGTAATCGAAATAGGGCAATATTGTTAGCCCTACTATCAACAGAGAAAAGGAGAAGTAAACAAAGGGTAATGAACTGTATATCCAGTCAGCGAAAAAAATTTACGTGGAGGTTTAGCCATGCGGGAAGAATGCAAACCCACTGAGCCACAATCCATGGTGACAACCTGAGACTAAGGAGCAGCCTTCGTTAGAACCAGAGAAAGACAAGGAGAAAAATGAATCATGGAGAGACAACCTACCTATAGCGAACTGTGAAGCAGAGGAGGTCACCGCGACTGTGACCTGTAGCATGTAAACCCATTAAAAAAAAATTGATTAGTAGAAGAACCACAATAAAAATGAGAACAATGAAGCATATGCAAGCTTAGCAACCAAACAGAAGATATAGAAGCCATTATCTTGCACAGATGAGAGGAACCATACCACTGTGCCCAAGGAACTAAGTAACAAAGCCACCAGGACAAGAAGCACAACCCATAGTTGGGTGCACAAAGAGACGTGGCTTACATCCATACATTTGCAGCACAAAACCCCACTTCCGGACCAAACCCTCAGCGTAGAAAAATTGTAAAAACAAAAATGAAGAGATGACATATAGGCATGGTTTTGTCATAGAAAAAAGAGTAGGAAATGATAATTGAGGCACGTACTACCAGCACTACAGTAATAAAGTCCAACATAAATGCCATCCAACGCCAATCTAGAACCATCTCACGATTAAACTCTAATCACCTGAGTTAAAACCCAAATAATTGTTTAATTATATAATTTTTGATTAAGCAATCATATTATTGTTAACTACCAGAGTGTGGAATTGCGGGCTGGTCCCAGCATAGTGGTATCAAAGTAGGATTTAGTGTTTTTTTCCCTCAGAAATGGAAGATGGAAGATGAGGACTTGGAAGAGGTGCTCAGAGAGCAGTAGACGAGGGATTGCGAGAGGAGATCAGGATCCTTACATCCCATTTGGAGGTAGTGGAAGCAATAAGGAGAAGGGATCTAGAGGTAGGAGATGAGATCGAAGAAGAAGCCATAGTGACAACAGATGGACCAGATGAAGAAGGGTCAAAAATGAGACTGTTGAGGTTGGTCCTGTTGGAGAGTAGCAATCCTAAGCCAGAAATCCCAAATTATGATGGCAGCTTCTCGAGAAAAGTCTAGTTGGACTGGATCAGTGAGCTGGATAAGTATTTCGAGTATGAAGATACCAGTGAAGATCGGAGAGTTATATTTGCTACAACAAAGTTGAAGGGACACGCAGCCCTATGGTGGGACAATGTCCAAACAGAGAGAAGGGGGATGAACAAGCTGCCAATCAAGAAATGGTAAAGGATGGTGGCCAAATTGAAAGGCGGATTTCTACCCAAGGATTACTAGATTTCACTGCATCGACAAGTGGAGAATTTGAAACTGAAAGGGATGACAGTAAGATAGTACACTGATGAATTCTACTTGGTAAATTTGAGAACTGGTTATACAGAGGATACTCCGGAGAAAACAACCAGGTATGTAAATGGTTTGAGATTAGAAATATTAGATGAAATTAGTATTCTTTCCTTGAAAAATATAGAAGAAGCATACCAGTGTGCTATGAAAGTAGAGGAGAAGACTGCCAGAAAACAAAATGCTAGGAGAGGATGGGGAATCGGTAGAGTAAGAGGACATAGCATGAACTGCCAACAATAGTGAAGAAGGCAGCAGTTCCAAAACTTCCAGGACAATAGTAAAAGGCGATAGCATGAGAGGTGGCGGGCCATATCAGTGAGGCAAGGGAAATGGTCGAGGCAGAGGAACTAGTTATCAATGTTATAGGGGCCACAAGTGGGGGCACAAATCTTTTGAGTGTCATGAGGTAGAACAAGCTGGACAGAGAGGTGCATATGTCACATAGCCAAAGGAAGAAGAGGCACCTCCCCAAGCAGCAGAAAATGTGCTGGAAACAGGGGAAGCCTTAGTTTTGAACAAGGTGTTACTGAAACCAGCCAAAGAAACAGCTGAACAAACTCAAAGGAAAGATTTGTTTCAGACAGTTTGTAAATCACATGGCAAGTGTTGTAAGCTAATTATCGATAGTGGGAGCACAGACAATCTAGTTGCCATGGAGATGGTAGAGGAGTTGGGGTCGAAGCGATTGAAGCACCCTACTCCTTACAAGGTATCATGGCTGCAAAAAGGCCATCAGTTGTTGTTAGATAAGCAATGCGAATTGGAGTTCCATACATGTGGGTTTTCACCCCGTATAGAAATTACTTGCATACGAATTCTAAAACACGAAAAAATAAACAATGCGAGAGCATAACACATAAAACACATATACATAGAGATTTTCCAACTGGATCCCAAAATCGGGACTACCAGCTTGATTTTTCATTATGTTCCTTTAAATGCTACAATACATATTTATACATGCCAAAGCATCCAATACCATGGATCGAAAACCATCTCATCCCATACCATGGACCGAAAACCATCGCGTCCAATACCATGGACCGAAAACCATCGCATCCAAAAAACATGTGCGAAAATCATGCACAAGAACATAGGTGGGTCTACCCAACCTAACATAGTGTCCAAAACCAAAATTTTCTGGGGTTCTGCCCCAGACCCCATAAAGTGGGGTTATGGGTGCCCTTGAAACCAGTGTTAACTATGTGGAAAGAGTATAACACAACCCAACATTCTCCCACTTGTTGTTTTCTTTCCACAGGGGGCCACAAGGGAGCTTAGTCATTTTGCCAAACTTGAAATGCCCATTGTCTCTCTACACCAAGATAACTTCTCAGAGCTCACAAATTTTGTCAATGCATCTGCGGTATTCTTCAAAGTGTCCACCTTTACCAGCAACACCTTTTTGTCTTCTATCATACCCATCACAAAGTCATACTGAACATCAATGTGCTTTGTCCTTGAATTATATGCAAGGTTATTTACAAAGAAAATTGCACTTTGGATATCATAGTCTATCCTTATAGCTTCCTGTACTAACCCCATACTTGAACACAATATCTGAAAGGAAACTGCTTCCTTGCTTGCATGAGTGGTTGCCATGTATGCTGCCTCTGTAGTAGATAGTGCCACTATAGATTATTTCTTACTCATCCAACTAACTGCACCTCCAAATAGGTTAAACACATACCCACTTGTAGATCTTCTCTGATCTACATCTCTAGCCCAGTCTGCATCAACAAAGCCACGAGTATCCAACACTCTGTCCAATCCTGGTCATCCTTGGTAGCACATACCATAATCACTAGTGCCATGCAAATACCTGAAAACCCACTTCACTATTGTCCAATGCTCCTTTCTTGGTTTTGACATAAACTTGCTCAATACTCCCACTGCATGTCCAATATCTAGTCTAGTACAGACCATTGCATACATCAGGTTACCGACTGCAGTTGTATATGGAACACAGGACATGTCCTCTTCCTCTTCTTGTGTCTTGTGACATTGTTCAACAGATAACCTCCCACCTATAGGAATAGGAACCTTCATCGCTTTACTATCTTGCATAGTAAACCTCTGTAGTATTCTCTTGAAATACTTCCTCTAGTTTAACCAGAGCTTCATCTTTACCTGATCTCTTTTAGTTTCCATGCCCAAAATATAGTTTACATCACGAATATCTTTCATGTCGAATTTGGAGGACAATTGGGTCTTCAAATCTTGGATAATTTCTTTGTCATTTCCACCCAACAACATATCATCCACATACAAGACCAGATAAATAACACGGTCACCAATTAATTTAAAATACACACAGTGATCTGCTTTGCTTATGGTGAAGCCAAGTCCTCGTATAAATGTATCAAATTTCCGATACCACATCCTTCGTGACTGTTTTAACCCAACAGAGACTTATGTAACTTGCATACTATTTCTTTCTTACCCTTCGCTGCAAAGCCTTCAGGTTGCTTCATGTAGATTTCCTCTTTCAGATCCCCATGAAGAAACGTTGTCTTCACATCCATCTGTTCTACCTCAAAATCAAAAGCAGTAGCAATAGATAAAAGCAATCTAATAGAAGTTACCTTGGCAACAGGAGAAAAAATATCACCAAAATCAATTCCCGACACCTAGGAATAACCTTTTGCTACCAACCGAGCTCTGTATTTCTCAACTTTTCCTTCTGCATTTGTCTTCTTTTTGAACACCCATTTGCTGCCAATGGGTTTCCTTGCAGTCGACAATGCCACCAGATCCCAAGCCTCATTTTTGTGCAAAGATGCCATTTCATCAACCATGGCCTCTTTCCAGAGTTTTCCATCCTCTAAATCTATTGCTTCCTTCACAGTTTTGGGATCATCATGAGTAATTGATAAAGCAAAATTTGAATAGAAAGCAGATGGAATATACCTTTCTGGTAGCCTTCTTTCTCGAATTGATCTTCTTACACCCGGAGTTTGTGGCTCTTCATCTTCTGATTCCTCCTCTACTGTAGAGTCTCATTCTTCTTCCTTTAGCTCAAACTCTATCTTCTTAGGTTCCTTTGGTTGGACTTCATGTTTAATAACATCTTTCACCTCTCTGAACAACACATCTCGGCTATACACAACCTTCCTTGTTACTGGGTTCCAAAGCTTATAACCCTTCAAACCATCCTTATACCCAATAAAGATGCACTTTTCATATTTACTATCCAACTTGGTTCATTTCTCCTTTGAAACATGTACATATGCATCACATCCAAATACTCTCAGATGTGAAAGAGAGGGTTTCTTACCAATCGATACCTCTTGTGGAGTCTTATCCTCCAATGCTGATGAAGGTGACCTGTTGACTAGGTAACATGCAGTATCCACCGCCTCTGCCTAAAATTCCTGTCCTAACCTGGCACCACTGAGCATGCTTCTTGCCCTTTCCATCAACATCTTATTCATTCCTTCTGCAACTCCATTTTTCTAAGGTGTATATGGAGTAGTATTCCGCCATGCTATACCACACTTCTTACAGAATTCTTCAAATTCCTTACTGCAAAACTCTCCACCATTATCTATCCTCACCACCTTTATCTTCTTCTCTGTCTAGTTTTCCACTAGAACCTTGAATTCTTTAAACTTGTCAATGACTTCAGATTTCTTCTTAAGGAAATATATCTATGTATTCCTTGAGAAGTCATCTATAAATGATACGTAGTACACAGACTTACCCAGTGATGGAACCTTCACAGGTCCAAACACATCACTATGCACAAGCTTTAATATCCGTTTCGCCCTCTTACTTCTAGAGGGGAAACTCACCCGATTCTGCTTCCCATTAACACAATTTTCCCAGAAATCAAAATCCAGAGGGCTATTACTCATACCTTATACCATACCTTTACCATGAAGTATTCGAAGGCCCTTCTCTACAATATGTCCAAGCCTTTGATGCCACAGCATGGTCCTTTCTCCAAAGACAACTAGATTTTTAGCTCCACTTTCAGGAACCATAGAACTATTGCACCCATCAACAACAGTGTTGCCTTGCAGCTTGTACAAAGTTCCAGTCTGAACTCCACGCATCAATACCAGTGCTCCCTGAACCATCTTGCAGGTATCCTTCTTGAACACTATTTTTACACCTACATCATCTAGCTTGCTTATAGAAATCAAACTTCTGGCCAAAGTAGGAATATGTAGAACAACGGAAGTGTTCTAACTCTTCCACCTTACAACTTCAACTTTACTTTTCTATGACAAATGATTCTAGCCTTCCTGTCAACCCCCAAGAAGAGATCACCACCATCATATTTCTCATACTCCTAGAACCACTATCTTTGGGGAGTGAAGTGAAAGGATGCACCTGAGTCAATCAACCATGCCTCATGATCTACATGTGTACTTGAAGAAGCCAAGTACACATCCCCACCTTCATCTGAGGTGGTTTTTGCCTTTATCGGGAGATTTAGATTTACTGTCCCTTTTGAAGTGCCCTTCCTTTCCACATTTCTAGCACACCACCTTTACAGATTTTCCTAGAGATTTAGATCTCCCACTCGATGACTTATTTTTGTTTCTATTCTAGGATTGTCCTCGTATAGACAAGGCATCACCATTATGGCTCTCCATATTTTTCCATCTCATCTCCTCTGTCAGCAAGGATGAGACTATTTCATCAAAATACAATGCAGTTGCATTACTACCTATTGCAATAACTACACTATCCCACGAATCTGGTAGAGAATACAACAAACTGATGCACTTACCTTCATCTGAAATTTCAATATCAACAGATGCTAACTGACTTACCACAGTATTAAACGCATTCAAATTCTCTGTCACTGAGTCTCCATCTTTCATCCTCAAGTTATATAGCTTTTTCCACTGGAACAGTTTATTCACCAGAGACTTAGATTGGTACAAAGTCCCTAACTTGTCCAACAAAGCCATTGTTGTAGCTTCCCCTGATACATTCAACAATAATGAATCTTAGACACACAAACGTATTGTGCTCTTTACATTATGATCCAACTTCTTCCATTCTTCATCGGTCACTCCCATTGGTTTAGTACTTGGATCTACCATGATCCTCTGATCTTTATCCACCAACAGATCTTTCATCTTGAGTTTCCACAACTCAAAACTTTGACCATTAAATTTCTCGATCTCTATCTTTCCACTACTCGCCATCTTCTTTCACCACCAGAATCGATCTTTCAGATCTCCCACTGAACAGGGTCTACCACAGGCCCGAACAAAACCCCTCAACAGTAAAGGCATCCCCTTGAAGCCAAAATAACTCTAATACCAGATGTAGGTTTTAACCCCGTATAGAAATTACCTGCATACGAATTCTAAAACATGGAATAATAAACAATGCGAGAGAATAACACATAAAACACATATAAGCAGAGATTTTCCCACTGTATCCCAAAATCAAACTACCAGCTTGATTTTTCATTATGGTCCTTTCAATGTTACAATACATATTTATACATGCCAAAGCATCCAATACCATGGACCTAAAACCATTGCATCCAATACCATGGACTGAAAACCATTGTATCCAATACCATGGATCGAAAACCATCGCGTCCAAAAAACATGTGCAAAAATCATGCACAAATCCATAGGTGGGTCCGCTCAACCTAACATAGGGTCCAAAACCAAAATTTTTCAGGGCACTGCCCCGGACCCCATAAAGTGGGGTTATGGGTGCACTTCAAACACCCCGTTAACTACGTGGAAAGAATATAACACAACCCAACAATATCGGAAGATATAAGGATAAGGTCATTTGTGACATAATGCCGATGGATGTATGTCACATACTACTAGGCAAGCCATGGCAGTATGACAGAATGGTGGTACATGATGGGAAGACAAACTATTACAAGTTTGTCAAATATGGGATCAAGCACACGCTTGTGCCCATCAAGGAAGAAGAGACGACGGAAACAAGCGGGACAAGAGTGTTGTTAATGTGCAGAAAACAGTTTTTAAAGCAGATTGAAGACAGTGAAGTAAGCTATGTTGTTGTAAGAAGAGCGAAAATTGTGCTGCTACACACAGAGGCAACATATTTGCTTGCAGAAATTTAGCAGATGCTAGAGGAGTTCAGCGATATAGTAGTGGATGACTTGGCAGATAAACTGCCTCTCAAGAGAAGTATAAGTCACCATATTGACTTTATACCTGGAGCAAGTTTGCCGAATAAGGCAGCACATCGAATGAGCCCCAAAGATAATGAGGAGATTAGAAAAAAGGTGTAGGAATTGCTAGATAAAGGGTTGATAAGGGAAAGTTGGAGCCCCTGCACAGTTCCAACAATTCTCGCTCACAAGAAAGGAGGAGAATGGCGAATGTGCACATATTCAAGGGCCATCAATAAGATTACCATCTGGTACAGGTTTCCATTGCCACGGATGGACGACATGATGGACAACTTGAGCAGGGTAGCATGTTTTTCAAAGATTGATTTAAAGGGTGGGTATCATGAGATTCGACACTGAGAAGGGGATGAGTGGAAGATAGCCTTCAAGAGTAATGAAGGACTGTATGAGTGGCTAGTAATGCCATTCAGACTGAGAAATGCACCCAGTACCTATATGCGGTTAATGAACGGAATGCTGAAAGAATTCATTGGGAAGTTTGTAATAGTGTACTTGGATGATATATTAATTTTCAGCAAGACAAGGGAGGAACACTTTCGACATGTCCGAAAAGTGATGGAAAAGTTGTAGCAGAATAAGCTGCTGATAAATCTGAAAAAAGTTTACTTTTCTGCAAAAAGAATTGGTTTATCTGGGTTTTGTGATTACAGAAAATGAGTTGAATATGGACCCAGAGAAGATTTCATCAATTGTCAACTGGCCATCCCCGAAAAGTTTGTTTGAGGTACATAGTTTTCATGGGTTGGCAAGTTTTTACTGAAAATTTATAAGAAATTTTAGTGAAATTTGCGCACCTATGTTGGATACTATGAAGAAGGCAAGTCAACCTTTTCATCGGACCAAGGCAGCAGAAAGGATTTTTTAGCTACTAAAGAGGAAGATCACAAAAGACCGATCCTGAGATTGCCAGATTTTAAAAAGCTTTTTCAGGTTCGTTGTGATGTAACCAGTATGACCATTGGAGCTGTACTTAGCCAAGAAGACAAACCTGTTGTGTTTTTTAGCAATAGGTTGAATGAATGCAGGCAGAAGTATTCATCTTATGTCAAGGAATTCTATGCTATCGTCCAAGCATTGAAGCACTAGAGACACTATTTGTTGGGGAATGAGTTCGTTTTGCTCTCAGATAATTCTACATTGCAATATGTGATGCAACAACACGAGCTGAATCACAAGCATGCTAAGTGGGTTGAATACTTGCAATGTTTCACTTTTGTGTTGAAACACATCAACGAGCAGACAAACAAGGTGGTGGATGTGTTGAGCAGAAGAGACCTACTCTTGCAGGAGAGTATGATACAAGTGCTGGTCTTTGAGCACTTGAAAGACTTGTATTAGACTGACATGGATTTCAAGGAGGCTTATGAAGCGTGTCAGAATCCTTTGGTGAGAGACAATAGTCCGTGGTTGGACTATAATTTGCAGGAGAAGCTGTTGTATAGAGGAGGATATTTATGCATTCCTGACTGCTCAATGAGAGAGAATATCATTTGAGAGAAGCATAGTGGAGGTCTAGCCAAACATTTTGGCATAGACAAGACATTAGAGCAGCTCATCCATTTTTATTATTGGCTAAAAAAGTGAAGGGATGTGTAGAGATTTGTGACCAAATGTAAAGTGTGTCAGTTGGAAAAGGGACACGGTAAAAATACGGGACTTTACATGCCATTGCCCATTCCAAGTAGACTGTGAGACTAAGTCAGCTTGGATTTCGTCTTGGGCCTACCAAGGACACAACAAGGTTATGATTCGGTGATGGTAGTAGTGGACCGGTTTTTGAAGATGATGCATTTCATCCTTGCAGAAAAACTAGTGATGCCACTCACGTGGCCCCCTTGTTCTTTACAGATATTGTTAGGCTACATGGTCTACCTAGGTCTATTCTCTATGATAGGGACGTGAAGTTTACAAGGCAGGGAACTTTCGGCGCACCATGTGGAAGAAGATGGACACACAGTTAAGTTTTAACTCTACTTATCACCCACAGACCAACGGGCAAACAGAGGTGGTAAACAACAGCCTAGGGAACCTGCTACAGAGTTTGATTAGTGAGAATTCGCAAATGTGGGATCAAGTACTTGCCCAGGTGGAGTTCGCTTATAACGACTCGCCCACCCGCAGCACGGGTTATAGTTCTTTTCAGATCTTGTATGGTATGCATCCTCACGGAGTGCATCAATTACGAGATCTAGGATAGTAGGAAAGACGGAGTGCTGATGGGGAAGAATTTGCTAAAGCGATGAATGATTTACATGAGTAGGTGAAAATAAAGTTGCAAGACAGTAGTCAAAAATATAAGCAGCGAGCAGATTTGAAGCGGAGAGATGTACAGTGTAATGTGGGGGATGAATTCCTCGCACATTTGCACAAGGAAAGTTTTCCTAGAGGTGCATAGAACAAGATGAAATACAAAAAGATAGGTCACTACAAAATTCTCCGGAAATTTTTTGCTAATTCTTATGAAATATAGCTCCCACCAGGAATAGGCATCTCACCCATCTCTAATGTGGCAAAGCTATTTCCATACACTGCTGATCCAAAAGAAGAAGACAGTACTGCACAACCTACACGGGACACCTAGGACAAAAGTGATACCAATGTCTTACGTTCAACCCCCCGAGACCAAGAGGATCCTCGACACTCAAGTGGCCAAGCAAACTTGATGGAAAGAGTATCTGCAATATCTAGTCAAGTGGAAGAATCGTCCTATTGAGGATAGTTCGTGGCTTGATGCTAGGCAGATAAAGCAGGCGGGTTATTCAGTCAAGAAGCTCATGGACCGGAGTCATGAATTCTTCTTACCCTAGGAGCCTGATGCAGGAGCATCCAGCTAAGGGCACCATGACTGGGTGTTGGTCTTCACCAAGGTGGAAATATTTATCAGCGTTTGCTTTCTTTATGTTTAATTAGTCAAAGCATAATGTAGGACTTGCTTTTTTTAATTCCATTATTAGTTAGGGAACAATATAGGTAGTTAGGGTCACATTGTTTATCTTTTAGTGAATAATTGTTTCTTCCATTTGGAACAAAGAAAAAAAAGACATCTATATGAATTGTAAAATCTTGCAGCGCAAGAAGAACCAAATGAGTTAAAAATTATGTAACTAATAAAAGAAACAACTAAAGTGTAACTGTGCACAGTTCAGGTAACTGTGGGAAAACAATACAAATACGAAATGTAGATAATTCTGAAGGGGTTCAACATATGAGAATAGTAATTGAATACAAAGAATAATTTTCTTTCATTCGAGTCCATCTGTAACAATCATTGAAATGTTTACTTACTTTTTCCTAATCATTGAATAAACAAAAATAAGCAGATACTGTGCATGCATATCCTTTTCATTTATTTTCTCTCCTAAAGAACAGAAGGTAGAACAGGAAAATTGCATGGGAACTTCCAGTACGAAGGCTGGAAAACAATAAACAGAGTCCATGATCGAAAGAATCAGGGACATTTCGAACAGTTCAACCAAGAACGAGTATATAAACATTGAGTAACAAAATCGAGGATAGAGGTAACAAGTATAACCGAATACACTGTATTTCTTTTCATTCCAAAAAAAATATATTTGTATACATATGACAGTCCAGGGATAACCCATCAAATAGTGACAAAACCAAATGAACCAGCAGAACCCTATGCGAGGGTTTTGGACGACCTAACTCCTACACAGTATTTTACAATTACAGAACTGCAGAATACAACCAAGGGTTTGTAACAAACTCCAAAATAGTGTTTTACAATTACAAAATTGTGAAATACAAATGAGGGTTAGTACCAAACTAACCCAGGTCGCATAGTGACGATAGACGAGTATAAGTGAAGAAGAACTGGGACTCTGCCCAACAGAACTGACAGAGACTAATAATACAAACAAGTTGATAATAGTGACAGAGCCTACCGGGAAGGAGCCATGGCGCTCACACCAACCACGCCAAAGAGCAAACCCCCGTCCTGTGCAATCAAAACAGGGCAATACTATTAGCCCAACTATCAGTAGAGAAAAGGAGAAGCAAATGAAGGGTAATGAACTGTATATATAGTGAGCGAAAAAAATTTACCTGAAGGTTTAGCCGTGTGGGAAGAATGCAAACCCACCGAGGCACAATGCATGGTGACAACCTAATACCGAGGAACAATCTTCGTTAGAACCAGAGAAAGACAAGGAGAAAAATGAATCATGGTGAGACAACCTACCTGTAGCGAACTGCGAAGCAGAGGAGGTCCCCACGACTGTGACCTGTAAAAAAGCATGCAAACCCATTAAATAAATTTGATTAGCAGAAGAACCACAATAAAAACAAGAACAGTGGAGCAAAAGCAAGCTTAGCAACCAAACATAAGATATAGAAATGATTCTCTTACATAGATTAGCGGAACCATACCGTTGTGCCCAAGGAACTGAGCAACGAAGCCACCAGGAAAAGCAGTAACCCATAGCTAGGCGTTCATAGAGCCATGGCTTACATCCATATATTTGCAGCACGAAACCTCACTTCCAAACCAAACCCTTAGTGCAACGAAATTGCAAAAACAAAAATGAAGAAATGACATAGAGGCAGGGTTTTAGTATAGAACAAAGAGCAAGAAATGATAACTAAGGCATGCATTGCCAACACTATAGTAATAAAGTCCAACATAAATGCCATCCAATGCCAATCCAGAACCTTCTCACGATTAACCTCTAATCACTGGAGTTAAAACGAAAATCATTGTTTAATTATATAATCGTTGATTAAGCAATCATATTATTGTTAACTATCAAAGTGTGGAATTGTGGGCTGGTCCCATCATTATGGATTGATTTACTTTAAAATAAATGTATTTTAAATATTTTAACTTGTCAATCATTTTTAAGTAAAGTTTATTAATTAGAATAGAATTATGATTAAAATTATACATTTTAATTATTAATGTAAAAATTTAATAATTTGGAAATATTTTAACGCTAGTTGTCTTTATTGGAACCTTTTCACATGGGTTTTTCTAGTCTAATTTCTCTAAAATCCAATAAAAATTATTGAAATCGCAAAGATTTCACCTCAAATTTTTCAAGAATCAGACACTAAAAATTCCAAAAAATCACACATTAAAAACAACTTCGTTTTTATAATTAATATATAAATATAATTAATATTTTAAAAACATAAAAATTATACATATATTAAACATTAATAATTTAAAAAATTTCAATATTTTATAGTAATTAAATATATTTTAAATAATAAAAAATTATCATTTTAAAATTAATTATCTTAAAATAAATAATCAAATTACTTAAACTTATCCTTATTTACAAATTTATTACGAGTATTTTGTAAGTACAAATCAACATTATTAAAAAACAAACTTGTTCCTCCAATATTTCCACATATAGATAAACATATTTAAGCTAAAGTTATAACCTCGTACTTTATTTAACACTTTTTCTACCTATCAAATATTTACAACAATAATCAGCAATGAACTAATATATTGGTTTACTTGGGCTTCCTCTAATGTAAGAAATGAAGCATGAGAGCAAGTTTTGGAAATGTTTCATTTCAAATTTGAGAACATGCCATAGAAACGGGATATATATTAGTGAAAGTTTCATTTCAAATTTAGCATATGCTATAGAAATGGGATATATATTTATTTATTGTAGATATACTCCCGACTATTTTTTCCCACAACCCAATTTGCATTAATGATAAGATTCAATTTGGTATTAATTATAGACATTAAGATTTCCACTGGGTGATTTGGGGTAGGAGGAGGTGAAGATGGCATACCTGTCATCACCTCAAGAATTAGGTGGGTAGACGTGCTCGTCACCCTATTGATGAACGCAACATATTTTGCATTCGATATAGAAGGTAGGTTAATCGCATTAAACATTAATCAACCTCCTCCCACGTGTAATGTGTGATTTGCGGGGTTGGTGTTTGGATACGGGTAGTTTCATGATGCCTTTTTCTCCTTATGTTGGTGGCGTCAGACTTGTGTGTTTTATTATTCTTTGTTGTTCTTTCTGTTTGTTTTATTCTGGGTAGTTGTTTTTATATGGGTTTTTGTTTTAAAAGTTATAATGGAGAGAGGTTGGTAGTATTGGTAAATGAGTGTAAATATTTAAATCTCGTTTCAATATAAAAATAGGATTAAAAAATAGAAAATTTATGTTCTATTTTTTATCAATTTCCACAATAATATATTTGAAAAGATAATTTATTGAATTTATTATGATAAATTAAGTGAAATGGTTAGTAGCTTTTGTAGCCATAACAAAATCTAGAATTATGTTTCATTGGATTTATATTGGGCTGTAAATTATTATAATAAAAATGGCATATACTTTATTATATTCTCTTAGAATATATTGGTTGTTCTAACGAATCTTTCGAAAGGAATGATAATGGAAATACACGAATACACAAGTAGCAAAAATCTTTCAACAAGCAATTGCACCATAAATGTATTATACTAGAAATTGTACCAGATGTTGCAAAGGAAACTTTGTAAGGTAGTAGTGTAGGAAAGAGTAGCATTAAACAACAACTTTTCCATGATGCCAGTGAAAGTGTCACTAGATGTTGCCAAAGAGTCTAAGTGGAATTTTGGATCTTAGTTAAAGAGGACGTCTTAGGAATTGCATCATTGATCATGACAAGAGTATCCACAATATCAGGTTATGACTTTTTGGTTATATAGTGTAGTTGTCAAAGAATGCACTGTAGAGATAACATAGTTCTCTATCCTTAGCAATTATTGACTAGAAGACTTTGATTTGGTCTTTTGGTTAAACATCCATATGTATTTGCACTGGAAACACTTACGTTTGTAGTATTAGCCTACTTGAATGGTTGGAATTTATCCACGTCCTATTTGTATATGCCAACTTTATTTGGGATTCAAGATTTCTTTCAATTGATATAACTCTCCTGGGTTTCATTTAAATCCATTTATATTGTCTCCCAATTGAAACGCTAGCAAACATTTGTATCATTCTCTTTTTGATCAGTTTGTGGATCGGATTAGAGTGACCTGCATTAAATGATTTTGGATAAATTATAATAAGATCAAGTTGAAGCCAAAATATGAATCTTTTGAACTCAAGTATGTTGAAAATCTCAAACTACCATACTCTACCACAAGTATGGTAAATTTGAATAATGAAGATCAACACATTTGGTCTTTGAATCGTAGAGACGACTATGAGCCTATAGTAGGATACCAAAGTCCTTTTAATTGATGATATCAACAACCCAAAAATCATTATTAACAAAAACATCATTATTAACCAAAAATCATTATTAGGATTTAATATTCCAAAAATCATGTAATAACCAAAACAAAAAATTTGTCAACTACATTTGTCAATTATTATGGAAATGGGTTATACCAAACAAAGGAAAGTATTTCCTTTTGTTCACACGATAATGGATCAATTGAGGTTCAAAATTGTGCTATGATTCAATTGTTATGTATATTCAATTAGAAACGCTCAAATATAATAAAGTTCATTGCCCACATTTAAAAGATTCATAATAAAATTTAAGAAGATTAATATAATAAAATTTATTAAACTTACCCCCAAAAAAATTGAGCTAATCATCTCTTCAACTCAGAGTTACATTAAAAATCAATATAATTATGACCCATGATGATGTAATGGTTATCCCTATGATGTACTTGAATGATGAATAACTTTTATAACCTTATTATATGATTTGTATAATTATGAATATAACACGTATTATTACAATATCATATATTTTTGAAAAGAATTTTTTTCACTTTAAAAACAAAAACATAAGCATAAATTAGGTAATTGGGCCATAGGAATATTGGCCAGTGAAGATATGTTTCTTAAGTCACAATGGTGACTGTCATGGTAGTTCCCTATGGGGTTGTGCCTTGTGAATTAGATCTTTTAACATCTAATACAATTTGAAGTGAAATAGGCTTGAGTCAGGATGAAGAATGCATACCACATGGAGCAATAACCTGTGTGTAATAGTTTGACATATCTATTACATCTCTTCTTGGTATGGTAGAAAAATTCAATTTCAATGCTTGGGGAAGATTCTTCAATCATACCTATGGCTATGGTCTAAGTATGGTGGGGAGAGGAGCATCTTGATGGCTCCTTGGGATGTGTGAACCAAGCCTAAAGATGATAACTGACTTAGCTTGATTGATGTTTCTACATACTTTTGTTACTACATTTGGCTCATGTGATATTATCGCTATGCCTCACTTATTTCGATTTTCAAGCTCATTTGTCTTCCAAAGTATATGGGAAGCTTGGAAATCCATGGATGTTTCGGTTCATTGGTCTTGGGATGGAAACCAGGCAAGTTGGAACTTAGCTTATCACCCCATCTAGAGTTGGAGGGTGCAGGACCAATGTCATGTTGATATACCCCATTTTAAAGCTCTGGAGTAGAAAGGATATTTTCTTTTGGGGGAACATCTCGGATTTGATCTCACACTCCTTAAGGGACTAAAGTGTTCTTGCTTAGGAGTTTGTTTTTATGGCCTCAGGTACCTTATTAATTATGGAGTTAAGAGATCTCATCATGCAGGCTAAGGGCCAAGTTTATCATATATTTAATAAATAATTCCAGTTTAATAATTTTAAATAATTAAAAAAAATCTAAATTGAATTATTTTTATAATAAAAAAATATTGAAAATTTAACTTTATTTATTTAAAAATTAAAAAACTATTATATTTTTTTTCTAAATATGCTAAAAATTTAAAATTTAGTAAAACATAAATAAGTTTTCCCAAAACTAAAGGGGGTGGATTTAATGGTGGAGATTAGGGATTTTTTGACCATTAAGAAAGAATTAATTCTCCAACCCTCAAGCTATGAGGCTCATCGAGATAATGGTTAAAGATGTTGCTGCACCAAAAGGGACTATATTAAAAATGGTTTCATAGTCACTCCGCATATGAGTGGATCCGCTCTCACCCCTACATCTATTTTTAAAACCCCACTATGAATGGACAAAAACAAGAAAATGAACAAATTAAATTATAGACTATTGATATTTTCATGTCATCTTTTTATTTTAATATTATATAATATAATATTAATTTAATTGAAAATTAATTACAAGAATTTTTCAAAATCTTATAAATAAAAATAATTGGGATAATGGTTAACAATTCTACAAAACCTTATCTCTTTTCAACCCTATCTCCTACCTCCTTCTGTCTCAATCGTCAATGAAGAAGGGGCTCCTGCAACCCCCCTTGCACCGCCCAGCCCCTACTCCTCTTGTCGATGTTGTTGTAGAAGCCTTTTAGGAGTTGGTTGCTTTGCTCTCTAAAAATCGGAAGACAAAGGAATCAGCTTCCAAATTTGTGAGGATGGTCGAAAACATACCCTACATACCAATCCCCTCAAACTTTTGCCATTTCACGGTTGCATTTATGGATTGAGCATTTACTAGGAAATTTATTGGCATGTGGTTATCTCCTAAATGTGTTAAACTATGTGCAGAGAAAAACTAGAAAGAAAATATGAATGGCAGATTGGGCATATATGTAGTAGCCAATGGATATTTCAAATTTTTCTTTGAATCAAAGGAAGGAAAGGAAATCATATTCAAAAATGGCCCTTATTTATTTGGGGAAAGATGAATCTACTTGAATAGATGGTTGTTAGACTTTGATCTAGTAGAAGATATTCCAAATGTTGTTTTAGTCTATGTAAATTTACCAATGGTTTCTCTTTCACGTTGGGGAGATGATCGTCTCAGGCAAATGATAAATGGAGTTGGTAGACACAAAGAAAGAGTAGAACCCAAAGGTGGGAAATTCTCCTGTGTCAGGATATGTGTTGAGATCAATTTGCAAAAGGGGTTTCAAAGACAAGTTTTCCTCACAATGGGAGATTGGAAATATTGCCAAGTTATGGACTATGAGTAGCTTCAATTCAAGTGTTGTGTCTATCAAGTTTATGGACACTTTGCTCGAGATTGTGATGCAACAGCGTTCGACTTCCAAATCAAAATTTGTTTTGACTAGACTAAGGGGTTTTGTTTACCAAGGTAGTTGGTTACCTAATTAAATGTAATGATTCAATTATTTCCCCCCATGTTTCAAAATATTTATTTAGAAATGGATATTGTAATCAGATATATTCCTTTGGATAGATCTAAAGAATATTTGAGTTAGAGAGGAATGACGGAAGTTAGATCTTTATAGGAAAATTAAAGGAATGAGGGAAGTTATATCTTTTTAGATTTAGAGGATCTAGTTTAGGTGAGGATTCTTTGGATCTGAGCTCAATTAGTTCAGATTCCCTTTGTATTTAATGATGTAAATTAAAAATTAGGAAAAAAGATATGTGGTGTACAAACAGAGGAAAGTGAGTGAGGCTTTTGAAGCCAAAATCTAGCTTAGAGCCAAAGTTGGCCAAATACAAAAATCGGGCCATCAAGGCACAAAACTATATATATATAACTATTTTGAATTAAATAGAGTTGATGTCATCATGTCGTTTATTTATTGTCTCTATGTGAATGAATGAATATAAGAGTTTCAAAATTCGTGTGAAGCCTCGAACTAGTGCTAAATTTAAGTACAAATCTATCATATGAGTGATATTGATTATGTATTAAGGATTAGAGATAATTTCAATTCTCTGCAAGAACTCTATTATACATAGGGATTTTGTGTATAAACAATCATTTGTGTGTGTAAACAATATTGATATCATTGAACATAAGAGAGGTAACATGCTCAAATGAGGATGTATGGATGTCAAGAGAATAGTAAACAATAGAAAAGGTAATTGTATGAAGGAATATTCCATTAAATGATATGGTGGTTCATTGTTATATGATGGGATCACATGAAGGATGACCTCTTCACTATCAGGTTAATTGATGAACCTTCAGATCTTTACATCTATGAAATTCCTCTTGGAGAACATGTTTGTCAAATTTTCTTTTAGATCATAAGTGAATAACTAAGAAATCATTTGCATAATCCATTTAGATAGGAAGAGTTTTGGAAGTGGGGCGCTTCCAAATGCTGAGATAAGAGTTAAGAGTCCATCTATGTGTGCCAAGAATTGATCAAACCCAACGTCAATTAAATTGCTCCAGAGCATTGACGAAATAAGCATCTAACACCTACAAACCCAAGAGAAGTTTGCATCACATATGTAGTAACTTACTATGGAGAGTAATGGGTAGAGGATCATTATTTCTAGTTGCATCCATTTTTTTCCATGCATTTAGCTATGAACTAAATAAAAAGTAAAAAATATTGTAGATGTCCAATTCCCATTGAAATATTAAGAGTGTTTGTCAAAGGAAATCGTTTGAATTGAGCAAATGACCTAGCATATGTGTAGAAAGCATTACCTAGGAAACATTTTTTTGCACATGAATTGACTTGAAGGATGCATTGATTGGACATAACATGTTTGTCATATTTTCTTTTAGATCATAAGTGAATAGCTAAGAAATCATTTCGATAATCCATTTAGATACGAAGAGTTAGGGAAGTGGGGAATTTCCAAATGGTGAGATAAGAGTTGAGAGTCCATCTATGTGTGCCAATAATTCATCATACTCAATGTCGATTAAACTGCTACAGAGCATTGACCAAATAAGCATCCAACATCTACAAACCCTGGAGAAGTTTGCATCACATATGTAGTAACTTACTATGGAGAGTAATGGGTAGATGATCATTATTTCTAGTATTGTTGACATCCATTATTTTTCCATGCATTTATCTATGAACTAAATAAAAAGTCAAAATTATTTTAGATACCCAATTCCCATCAAAATATTAAGAGTGTTTTTCAAAGTAAAACATATAAAGCGAGCAAATGACCTAGCATATGTGCAAAAAAGATTACCTAGAAAACATTGTTTTCACATGAATTGACATAAAGGATGCATTTATTGGACATAACATGTTTGTCATATTTTCGTTTAGATCATAAATTGCTCATCAAATTTGTAAATTCAATAAATTACTATTAAATTTAAAAATATATATAAAAAAACCCACCTCAAAAACTTCCAAATAATCACATGAAAAACAACTCCTAACAAAAATAGCTCATATGTGGCGATTTTCTTCGTTAGTACTTGGTAGTGGTTGCTAACTACGAACGCAATGGTGAGCTCGCATTAAAGGCCTATCCCAAACATTCTCGTTCGAGATCGTGGTCCGGAACCTCCTCGTTGTAGCAATGTGTCAAGAAGAAGGATACTTTATACTTTATGTATTAGAAGATTTTCCAGCTGATAGATAGCTACATAACCTTTTTTTTTTTTTTTTTTCCTGTGTAATCGAAAGTATGCATGTTGTCAGAGTATAGAATAGGAATTTTGAAGAAAATTTTGAACGAGCACAGATTTTTCAAGAAAAAAATTATGAGAGAATTCTGTGTTGGAATGATAATTCCAACTGCAGGTTGCAGGTTACAGGCGGACGTGGGCAGCGATGGATGCCAACTCAGTGAGTGCAGTGATCGTGAGTTTTCCAGCTGCCCGAAACTTTTCGCACCAGCTTTCCGGCGGAGGAATATCCTGGTGATCGACTCCGATACGATATGGTTGCGGCACGTGTCTCTCGCCTGACATCAGCCGATGCAATTTATCGGGTGCTAAAGTCCTGCAGCAAAAGGCCTCCCGATATTCTTGTCAGCCGTCTGATGGGGTTCTTCGCTCTCCGCCGTCGATTGCATGAAGCTGCATACGGGCCCGCATCAAATCAAGGATTCCGTGGAGTAAAAAAATAAGTTTGGTTGACCTGCAAAAGAATTAAAATGAATTTAAACCATGGTCATAGAAAGTGGGTAAAGCATTTAAGTTTTTTTTATTATCTACGACATGTCAAATAATTAAGTGCACATTGGTTTTATGCTTTCATATACGCTTTTGTTTTAGGGTTAATAATATATAACGAGCCAAAATGAAAAATGCTCGTGGGTTGTAATATGAGTTGACTATTGTAAAAAAATGAAAGCGCGCGGGAGCTGAAGAGACTTGAAGTGTTGCACAGCAGTGCATAAATAAACCAATTTCTCATTGTAATGATAAGTATGTAGTGTGAGAGCTCGAGGTGCAGAAAAATGAAATAAAGGTTTATGCACAGCAGTGCGTAGTGTGAAGCAAGGAGGATATAAAGAAGCCAGTGTTGATTTTTTTTGAAAAGCCAGAAATGCAGCAGCGTAAGATGAAGCCAAGTCTTTGGTATTGTATTTGAAAACATTTTGTGAGATGTTGTAATGTGCAGAAGCACATAACTTTTTTTTTGGAGCTACATATGTAAAAGTTTGTTTTACAGTAGTATGTGTAAAATATTTTTACAACAGTATGTGTAAAAATAGTTTTACACCAGTAAATGTAAAAAGGGGTTTTACAATAGTAAACCCAGCTCAGTAAATTCTCAGGTGAAAATAGAGTTTTGGTTGAATGTTGTTTTAGCAAAGAGGATGAATGTGTATCAGGCATATATTTTAAACAATAGGAATGTTTTTATGGTTGTGTAATGGACTGTTATGAGTTTATTTGTTTTTAAAAGCTTCCCTGTGCAAAGGTCCTGGAAGAAATGAAACAGAGCATTGGCTCTGTGGTGTTTGTTCGTTTGTTTGTTTGGTTTTGGTTTTGGTATTTTCCCATTGCAAAAATTCCAAACAGTGGTATCAGAGCTAGTCCAGGCTCTTTGATGGTGACAGAGTAGGTTCATGCTCTTTGAAGTGTCAAAGAAGCTGAAGGAAAGACCCTTGTTGCAGCAGCAGTAAAGCTTCTCCAGCTGTGTGAAGTTTCAGCCAAAGGGATTCAGGTATTTCTCAAGTTTTTGAGTTGCTGTTGAAGAAACAGTGAGTCATTTTAAAAACACAGTCAGGGATTTTAAAAATAGTTAAGAATGGCAAGGTCAAAGAAGAAAGTGTCCAAATCCCTTAAGGTTGTGTCTCCCTCTTCTATTAAAATAGAAGACAATCTATTTGAAAGCATTCTATTTGAGGCTTCAAAGTTTGATGGGAACTTTGATATATGCGAAATAAAAATGAGGACTTTCTTAAAGTCTCAAGGGATTGAAATTTGGGAGTTAGTGATTGATGATAGCAAAATGGATGGAGAATCCAAGGAGTACAATGCAAAAGCAGCAAAGACAATCTTGGATGGGTTGCCTGATTCTGTAAAGAAGAATCTAGGAAAGTATTCATCAGCAAAGGATATATGGGACAAACTTCATGACCTTCATGCAAAGGGAGCACTGACCATGACCATGAATCAAGAAGAAAATTTTGAACCCATCATAGAAGCTAAAAATGAGAAGGTTGACCTCATCAAGCTTCAAGTGCATGAAAGGGATGAAGAGCTTGCCAAGCTTAAGAAGGAACTTGATGAAAGAAAAAGGAAGCATCATGAAGAAGTCATATCCATGACAAATCAGTTGAATAAAGCAAATAAGCAGGGAGATGCCTTGTCAAGTCAACTTGAACAAAGGCACAAGAGAGTGAACAAACTTGTAGAAGAGATTGGACAGTACAAGGTAGAGGTATCCTCCCTTAAGTCTGAGCTACTAGAAGCCAAGAAGTAGGCACAAGAAGCCGAAAAGAAAATGGAGAGCAGTCAAGTAGAAATCTCCAAAATGAAGTCAGATATAATCTCTCTTAAAATAGCAGCAGCTGAAGCTACTCGTAGCAAGGAAGAAACTAAGGAACAACTTGCAAAGAAGAATAATGAGTGTGAAAGATTGGAAGAAGAGATTGTCCTCCTCAGGAAGAAAGTTGAAGGGATGAACAAGATCATGAAGAGCTCTCAAGCTTTGGATGACATGCTCAGTTATCACAGATCTCCATCTGATAAATCAGGACTTGGGTATGTAGGTGAATCCTCAAACAAGGATGAAAATGCTTTAAGCAAAGGAGATGTGAAGAAGCCAGAAAGAAATGGTGATGCTCCTAGTTCCAGCAAAGGCAAGGAGAAAAATGAAGGCTGCAATATAAGAAATCCTGCTCCAAGTAGAAAACCAACTCCAAGAAGAAATGTAGCTGATGGCAAAAAGGCAAGAGGCAATGGTGATCATCAAAGGATCTCAAGGCAGCAAGGCTTCAGAAGTACATCAAGGAAACCTCCATCTCCCAGGTACCAAAGTTAATTTTTTGGTTATTGTTATTCTTGCTCAAACTTTGGTCATATGGCAAAAGACTGTAGAGAATTTCATGGAGATAGATGTTGTGGTCCCCGACAATCTCAAAGAAATAATTTCACAAGAAGAAATCATGAATTTTTATTCATGAACAATATTGAATGTTTCAAGTGTCATAACATTGGGCATATGGCACGAGATTGTAACTTGACATGGGCTCTTACACAAGCTAGACCCATGCAAAAGAAGAAAGTTACACAAGTATGGAGAAGGAAGGAAAGACAATCTGAAAATTCCTTGAACTCCCCAGTGGATCTAAATTTGTTTTGAGAAGAGTCTGCCAAAAGAAGACAAGCACACATTAAAGGGGAGCTTGTAATTTTTGTTGCTGAACTATCTTAACAGTCACTCTTTGATGAAGACCTTTTATAAGGGAAAAATATGAAGTTAAATCTGCCATAAAAGCAGAGAAGAAAAAGGGGCAGCGCTCAAATGTGAAGTGCAACAGTGCAATAAGAAAAGTATGCAAAGCATGGAGACCCTCACAGCAGTGGGAAGATAGAACATAAAACAACAGTTTTTGAATTTTTTGTTATGGAACACATGCATTGAAATGCATAGCAATGGAAGGTAGTTTCCTTCTATGTAATGTGAGAGAACATACTCACAGCAGAGTGAGTACAATACACAACAGTAAAAAAATGTAATGTTTTTCTTCATATGCAATGCAGCATGCAAAGAAATGCATAAAGAGAAACAGGGACAGCAGATTTTTAATGCACATGGGTGAATGATAATGTGTGGCAGCAGAAAAATGAAAGGAACTGCACAACAGTGCATTGTGTAAAAAAAATGAATGAAGACTAAGATTGTGTGAAGCAAGGGTGTAAAAAGAAAAGGCAGCAACCCGTGTTAATTTTTTTTTTTGTGTGGAGAATGCAGCGCAAAACAGCGTGGGGATGATTTCTCTCTATGTGCAAGTAATGGAGAGTAAAGAGTTAGTGTATGGGCACACAACAGTATGATGAAACAAAAGGCAGCCACAATGCAAATTGCAGAGGCAACGCATCAGCAAATAAAAACCCAGGGCTGATAGAGTCTATGGTTATGGGTATGGACAACAGTACATAAGAAAAGGCAGCAGCGTGATGGCAAGAAGGAGAAGCACAGTAGTGCGAAGAAAATGAAACCAGAACTAAGAGAGAGTGAAGAAATGTGTTTTTACACAGCAACGCAAGGAAGAAAATGTAGCAGCATGAAGTTTTTGTTGAAGAAATGAAAGGTAATGGACAGCAGCAGATGTAAAAGAAATTTTTTCCTTTATAGCAGTAAATGTAAGTATAGTGAATGTGTTGTTCATTGAATTGAAATGCAACGTATGCAACTGCAGTAGAAATGTTTACACACAGCAGTGTAAATTTGTAAGGTGGGACAGAGTAATTGTTCCAGAAAAGACAGAGTATTTTGTCTTTGAAGAATGCACAGCAATGCAGAGTTTGCAAAGAAATGTAAGTGAAGTGCAGCAACACAACAAGTGTAGACACAGCAGTGTGGGGTAGACGCAACAAAGAAGATGGCACAACAGTGCAGCAGAGAATATGCAGCAGCATAAAAGAACAATGTAATGAGTATGCACAACAATGCATTGAATGTTTTGTTTTGAAACTGCATCTAAAGCAGTGTTTGGCAGTAATCCCTCCGTGAGAGGAAGTGAAGTTCTTAGTGAATCCCTCTGTTAAAGAGGAAGGTGCTTTTCAGCACAGTGTCATGGTAAATCCCTCTATCAAGAGGATGATGCTTTTCAGCATAGTCACAGGTGAATCCCTCTGTCAAGAGGAAGGTGTTCTTTAGCACATTGTTATGGTGAATCCCTCTGTCATGAGGAAGGTGCTCTTAAGCATAGTTTCAGGTTAATCCCTCTATTAAGAGGAACACTATTTTGTTGTTTGTGGAACTACATCATAAGCAGTTAGTGAATCCCTCTATGTGAGGAAGTGTTTGGGTAAGATTGAATTCCCAGCAGTTGAAATTAAAGGGGAGTGTTGGAATGATAATTGCAACTGCAGGTTGCAGGTTATAGGCGGACGTGGGTAGCGATGGATGCCAACTCAGTGAGCGCAGTGATCGTGAGTTTTTCGACCGCCCGAAACTTTTCGCACCAACTTTCCGGCGAAGGAATATCCCGATGATCGACTCCGATACGATATGGTGGCGGCACGTGTCTCTCGCCTGACGTCAGCCAATGCAATTTATCGGGTGCTAAAGTCCTGCAGCAAAAGGCCTCCCGATATTCTTGTCAGCCGTCCGATGGGGTTCTTCACTTTCCGCGGTCGATCGCATGAAGCTGCATACGGGCCCGCATCAAATCAAGGATTGCGTGGAGTAAAAAAATAAGTTCGGTTGACCTGCAAAAGAATTAAAATGAATTTAAACCATGGTCGTAGAAAGTGGGTAAAGCATTTAAGTTTTTTTTATTATCTACGGCATGTAAAATAATTAAGTGCACATTGGTTTTATGCTTTAATATATGCTTTTGTTTTAGGGTTAATAATATATAACGAGCCAAAATGAAAAATGATCGTGGGTTGTAATATGAGTTGACTATTGTAAAAAAATGAAAGCGCGCAGGAGCTGAAGAGACTTGAAATGTTGCATAGCAGTGCATAAATAAGCCAGTTTCTCATTGTAATGATAAGTATGTAGGGTGAGAAAAATGAAATAAAGGTTTATGCACACCAGTGCATAGTGTGAAGCAAGGAGGATATAAAGAAATCAGTGTTTATTTTTTTTGAAAAACCAGAAACTCAGCAACGTAAGATGAAGCCAAGTCTTTGGTATTGTATTTGAAAACATTTTGTGAGATGTTGTAATGTGCAGAAGCACATAACGTTTTTTTTGGAGCTACATATGTAAAAGTTTGTTTTACAGTAATATGTGTAAAATATTTTTACAACAGTATGTGTAAAAATAGTTTTACACCAGTAAATGTAAAAAGGGGTTTTACAGCAGTAAACCCAGCTCAGTAAATTCTCAGGTGAAAACAGAGTTTTGGTTGAATGTTGTTTTTCATAAATCCCTCTCAGCAAAGAGGATGAATGTGTATCAGGCGTATATTTTAAACAATAGGAATGTTTTCATGGCTGTGTAATGGACTGTTATGAGTATATTTGTTTTTAAAATCTTCTCTGTGCAAAGGTCCTGGAAGAAATGAAACAGAACATTGACTCTGTGGTGTTTGTTTGTTTGTTTATTTGGTTTTGGTTTTGGTATTTTCCCATTGCAAAAATACCAAACATTCTGTATGGTTTTTTTGAAAAAATGCAGGAAAATGGAAACAGGCCATATATACTATTTTCCTATTTAATACAAAGTAGGGGCTTTTTCCTCCGGAGAAAATCATTTATAGTAATATGTTACACTTACATGGCAGTTTAGGTTCACTATTCTAGGTTCACTATAATGGCTGAGAAGCTAATTTCAATTTCGTCGCCCGGTTAAAAAATTACAAGGCAAACGTTTATCGTCAAGAGAAAGGTGGACCACCCAAAGACAAGCTAGAAGGTGCATAGTGGATGAAGTACCGAATCCAGAATGGCTGGCTCGAGAAAAGTTTCACTTTCGAAGGTCCATAGCTCCAGCTTATCTAAGCATAGCGGCTACTGCGCCCAGAGTTGTCTTTGTCCCCTGCAAATTTGCACAAAATTCTCGATTAATTGGTTTTGTTTCATTTCACGGAAATAAGAAAAGAAAACCTTATAATATGCACGCATAAACCTTAACGAAAGTCCAACATCTCCAAACAAAAAATTAGTCGATGATCAGAATAAAACCAGGAGAATGTTCACTATGGACATGCTAGGAGAAGATCAGAAAGTAAAAAATGAAGCATACTTTCCAAACAGCGAACTAGGATCTTCAAGTGGAAATTAAGGATTCTATTGGGTTGCCTCCAAACAGGGAACTAGGAGCTTCAAATGGAAATTAAGGATTCTATTGGGTTTCTTTAAGTATTAGTAAATTTTTAAACTGGTAATTAGGATTTCCAGAATGAAAATTAAGAATGGAAATTAAGGATTTTACTGTAGTGTGGTGATTTTTCTAATATTCTGAATTTCCAGTATAGAAATTACTGATTCTATTAAGGTGCCCTGAGTTTTGGGAAAATTGAATTTGGGGCTTCAAATGTTGGTTAACTTTCCAAATCAGTAACTCAAGTTATGGATTCCATAAAAGTGTGTTGATTCCTCTAACACCATATTAACTAGGGGTCACCAATATAAAAATTATAAATTGCATTGAGATGCAATGATTCGTCCAACAAAAGGAAAAAAAGCCTATTTACAGGGCAATTCAATTCAAGTGACAAGAATGAAAACGAGAGTTGTCAGAAAAGGTCTGGTATACATGGGCTATTAAGGGTATCCAAAACATTAGGGGTAATTTCTGTTCGAGCTGTTTGGTTCATAAAATTGATGGGATTGATATTCGACCATTCCTCTCAATGCAAGCAGGTCAAATATTTCAGTCCACAAGGACTTAAAATTGAAATTAAGATTGAATATTGTTAATGGAGAATAGTACAAATAGAAAAATAATCATGGCAGCATACCTACAAGAATGGGAGTCTAGCCATGGGTCTGGCAAAGGGATAAGCGGTTCACAGCTTTCTATAGATGATATAGTAATCCAATCCACGAACTTTGCGTACACCACCAAGGAATCCATTGTTGACTCTTGGTGGTGAATCTATGTGCTTGATTCCCACTGAACCATTGGGGAATTGCACTATAAATTCAAGTCCAATCTGCCCATTTTTTGCAGATCGATGCCTGAAAAGCTGAAACTACAAGTATAGACACTCATCTCTCACATGAAGTGTTAGATATAACAGGCCAATACAGAGATACATACACACTAAACTGGCATATGTTACTGCTGTGACATTTACCAAGATTGAAGTGCCTTTGAAACATACCAGTGCATGAATGTAGCATTATATCGGGCTTTAATGTACCTTGCGGCTATAAGAATGTCTCCTCGTATCAGTGCGTACTTGTAGCGTTATAATGGTTTTATTGTGTCCTTTTTTCATACGAGTTTCCCCTGAAGTCGAAACGGTGCAGTATAAAAATATCAGGTTTGATGACTACTCTGGATATGCCCAATGGGCAACCGAATCTATCTGGAATGCAAGTGCTTATTAATCAAATTGTGTTTGCACACGCATAATTTACAGCGAGGTTTGTTTGGATGGTCGTATACCTGAAGTTGTTGACTGATATAGCCTCCGCCAAGCTACACTAGTACACACTGAGAGATTCTCTAAGTGTGTAGTCGACCGAAACCATGTCAGTCGACAAGTTCAGGCATCCCAACATCCAAAGAAACCTTGCTAGAAAATTATGCGCGTGCATAGAAATATTGATGAAACGCCTCCATTACATGCATATTCTGTTACCCACCGGGTTATTCAATACCACAACATATATCATCCTGTTAGTTTTATACTGCACTGTTTCAGCCTCAGCCTAAAACACCAGAGAGCATGTACCAGTCCCAACTGACTAAATTAAGAGGAAGGAAATACAATAGACATGGATGGATTACAGAAGTGCACAGATGTAATATTTATATACAGGTAGATTACGAATTAATGATTGGTTTACGTTAAGTTATTGAAGTTGTTAGAAAAGAAGTTCTTAAAAATGCTAAAGTTGTTGAAGTTTGGTGTCGACACTGTCGAGTTACATAAAGATCAAAACAGAAGTGTAGTTCACGTGAAGCTAAGTGAAAAAGCTGGTCAGTGGAGTCGTTGAACTGTAGCATCAATAAAATCATTCTTCATGCTATTTTACATTTCTTGAGAATAATTTAGTGTTGAATCATTCATACCTACGACATTTTATGCTTCAGGTTTTGTTTTCATTTTGATGTGTATGTCGATTTTTGTAGAAATTTGATAGAATAATTTATTTTTTTAAAATATTTAATATATATATATATATATATTAATATATATATATATATATATATATATATATATATATATATGAAAAATTAATTTAAATATTAAAAATAAGGATAATTATATAATTATATTTATGTCGCAAGGCATTTTTCTCTTAGAAGAACTTCCCTAATTGCCGCTCTGCATTGCCCTACGCCATCAGATTGAGTGTTAGATGATTGGACAATAGTGTACCCTCAAACTGATACAGTTTCAAGCGAATGACATTTGATAACCTCTCAATCTGCTGGTGTTAACCAAGTTGGTGGTTTTTCAATGCTCAATGGGGAGGTGTAACCCTAGCCCTAGTTCTGGCTCTAAGAATTTCTTCCTCTACACAACTTTGGCTGATGTCTGACTTGAAGGCTATTAGGGACGAGCCTAATGAGGTACAATTTTTCTGTTAACTACTGCCGCATTTCCTCTTTTTGATGATGTTTCTTCTAATATTGGATATATGTATGCATTTTTAAGATTTCCGATTGTGTTTTAAACAATGTTTTTCTTTTCATGTTGTTTGGGGAACTCACTCGTTTTTTTTATGGTATTCTCTGAATTGGGTCTTTGTCTTTGTGATATTTCATGAATTGGGTATTTTATTTTATTGTTTTCTGTGAATTTATGTTTCTTTTATTGTATTGTGACGAGTCTTCATTTTTAGGGTATCTTGTGTTAAACATCGAGCGGTTTTGGTCACTTAGGGTTGTAGTGCAAGTCTTCACTCCAAAGAGAATCTCTTTGTATGGAGCAGTACCATCTTTGGTCCTAATGAGACCTGTTGGGGAGGTAAATTTGAGTCTTCTTGTATACACTACAACCCATTCAAGGCTTGTTCATTTGCCTGTTTTTAAATGTAGCGTAGACCTTGCTAGATTGAGATTCTATGGGGAGACTGCTAAGAAGAAAAAGCAAGATGAGAAGAATGCTACAATGGTTGCTTGGTCGGCCCTCAAGCAATTATCACAGTTGAGTGGATTGTGTTGCTCCTCGTGTGACAGTGAGAGCAGTGAATAACAAGAGCATATTACCATTGCTAGAGTTTTGGCAAATCTCTGTAAGGATGAGATGGGTAGGGTTTTCCAGCAGGAGAGGAGGAAGTTTCCTGCTTAGAGGGATGAAAGTGTTGTCGTTTTGGCATATTCTCAGTAGTATGTGCACTCATAATTAGTGTCGAGATTTCAGTCCCATCAACCCCCTACTCCACCTCCTCCTTCCAAATTCATTCCATTCATGCATTCGATATTTCATTCAATTTTAATACTTATTAACGAAAGGATTTAGTTTCATTAAATAACCACCGAAAAAAAGGAAATCAAGTTTCATAATTATGGTTGTGTGCACCTTTCTTGTATGTGATGATCATTGTAAATTGTTGCAAGAAGGGAATCTAGTTTAAATGATGCCTTTATTGTACCTTGGAGTGGATTTGAAGGAATCACAAAGGCTCATGAGGTAAAAGGATAATTGTCTCTTGTCCCAATACTTAAAGTTGTTGATGCTTCATTGTTTGGATTGTAGCATGTAATTCTTTGTCATCCATTGGTTAATCTGTCACTGCATCAACTAAAGTTTCTGAGTAGTAGGCTATTGGTCTCCCTTGCTATAACAATATTGCAATGATTTCTCTTCGATTTCAGAAGGTAACTAGAGGTTAAAATTGGAACTCATGTATTACAGATTGTCTACTCCAAGGGTTCAAATGCACCAGAGAAATGGTCCACTAAAATGGTCTGTCTCCCTTTATTAATGCATCAAAAGGCATTGCATCATCAGAGAATGGTGCGACAAACTTTATTAGATGATTGCTAATCCCACAAATCCTCTTAGCTTAAGGTTATTGTGGCCTAGACTCTACCCTATTTAGAAAGACTTCGACTTTTTCTGGCTCTATGAAGATTTCATCTTGTTAATTTTCAGGCGATGGTAAGAAGATGTTTCACTTAAAGAATAATTATATAACCGAGGCTGACTTTAAAGCTTGAAACCTATTAAAAGAACAATTTTTGAATAATATAATTTACAAACACATGTTGCAGAATATAATAACATAAAATACATGGAAAATTAAACTCTGTAATCCGCATCACTATTTCTATTTAATCTGGAAAAATAGAAAATTATCATGCTATAACTGAAAACTCAATCTCACTAACAAATACAGTGGTATACCCTGTCATTCTTTTATAGAGTAAGAGGTTTCTAGGGTTTATAAAATCCTGTCATAATCTTTATAAAGTGTTGTAGGTAGGAGGCCCCAACTCTAATCCTAATCTAACCAAGACATGCCTACATGATTGACTGTATTCAACTAGATTTCCTACTAGGAGTTCATTGCTTGCATTAAAAAATGCAAAGTCTCCTAGGGATTTGTGACTCTCAACCAAATGTGATTTATCTTAAAACTGTAAAACCAAAATGATTATTGAAAACCATATATTTCTAAATGAGGAACTAAATATGGAATGAGAGTGGTAAAACTGGAAATATACTAAGATTGGTGCATGCACATTGAAATCATGCATGCACCCTCTTGCTGATCATTTTTAACTCATACAAGAAAGGATCATCATTGAGGGGAATCCTTAGGGGAATCAAGGAGTTCCCTCTGTTTTTATAAATGTGTTACTCTATCAATTGATAGTTTTTCTTTCATTCCTATTAAATATAGTAGGGAGAGTGCTATGCAGTAAACCCACACATGATCGTCGAGTTCAAGGAAAACAAATTAAGGCTCTTTTAATAATCGATAGCTTTTATGCACACAATTGAAGGTTCTCTCAATAACAAATTGTTTTCTTTTTAAGCACACTATTGCCTCAAAAAGGATGGGTAGATTCAAACAATTTAGAATACATAAATGACGTAAGAACAAATTCTATCACAAAATGGAGTTTCCCACAATGCAAATATTTTGTCCTCTCACATAGAATATAAGAAAATGAAAGGTCCCATATTTACTAGATGAAGTTAAAAGAAAAAGAAATGTTCAATGACACACAAGTTAGAATTTTCCAAGGCATTGTTCTCTATTGATAAATCAAGCAAGAAGACAACATTTTCTACAGATGTATAATCAATAGTGATGATTCTATAAAGGGCATATCCAAGGCTTGACTTGCCAGTCTGCAAAAAGAAACAATTATAGATTGATAAATGGACTTTAGAAATATGCACACCAATTTAGAGTTTAATTTAAGTGTTTTTATGTTTTAGAGGGTTAGTAGAAATCTTGTGGTGAAATTTATGACTTCCCCTATGTATGTGATTATTTATTTTTAATTTTTGTGTCATGCTTCCAAGTTATTTCTTTGTTTTCTGTTTTAAAAATAAATTCACGGCCTTTTTTTTTTGTATTGGTTTCAATTCCCAATGTAGTTGCACAATCAAAAGCCTTGCTACCAATGTTGTGGTCAACCTGAAGACCTAAAACGCATTTTCTGGTTCTTTCCTTGTCCCAAGTCTGTCTAGGGAAATGTTGGGTTGTTTTGTAGCTAACTTTCAGACTCTTCTATTTCATTAAACATTACTATCGTTGGAGACAAATTGCTCTCAATTGTAAAATCTATGAGTTCCCTTGTCTATGTGCTTGTTTATTTTTAATTTCTTTGTGCATGCTTCCAAGTTATTGTTGTGTGCTTCGTTTTAAATATAAATTCATAGCCTCGGTTTTGTGTTTTGTTTTAATTCCCAATATAGCTCCACCATCGAAAACCTTGCTACCAATGGTGTGGTTGGCTTTAAGTAGTAAAGCATTTTCTTGTTTTGTCCTATTTCCAAGTCTGTCTAGGGCAATGTTGGGTCGTTCTATAAACAAATTTTAGGCTCTTCTATTTCCTAATACATTCCTATCCTACTAGACAAATTACCTTTACTTGTATAATTCTAGCCCTCATCGAAAATGATTTGTCTTGAAATATTGCTTTTCGTAAGGAAGAAGAGGAATGAAGTGTTATTTACTAAGAAAGTACTTGCAAGAAGATTTTCATGGTTTGATAACTCCTAATACATGTTGGTACTTGCAAATCATTATATAGCGAGAAAGATGGAGATAGGCCACTTTAATCAATTATTAGCTTTTTGGGGAGTGTGTACCTTGACTTATGTAAGAAAACCACCTGGTGCATCCCCCACCAAATCAGCTCATTCTTACCGACCACTGAGATCTTAGGGTTGGTTACAGCATCAAGCTAGCACGATTATTGAGGAGACAAGGAAAAGGATGCACAATTGGCCTCATCTTCCATGCAAAATAATTCATGTCTGACGTTTTCCACATAGGTATCCACTTCCTCCATGAATAAATTTATGATATATCTCTTTAGTTCAAATGACATAGATTCAATTCTCTTTCAATGCCTCCCATTCAGACTTACACAAGCCACCACAGAAATCTGCTAATGCAGTGAACCATCCCATTGTGTTTTGTTTCTGATAATGAAGATCATCACAATGCAACTTGCTGGAAGAATGCCTGGGACATTGAAGAAGCCATCAAAATTTTTGTGCCTCTTTCCATGTATTCCCTACCTCAACAATGGCTTCCATGGCTATGATGTGGGAGATTTGCATGTTGAGTATGATGAATATGCAGAAAAAAGGATAATTGATCATAAATCCTAGTTGGACAACTCTGATGTTTTCTGTGAAATGTTGGATACCAGTGCCATATCAATTGAAGAAGGACCCACTTGTGTTTGCATCCTGATTCTTCCTACGGTGCATGATGACTGGACAAGGATGTTGATTAGATTTTTCGAGTGTGGAGATGAATAAGCTCAGGGTGCCATGATTGTTGTAGTAGAAGCTTTTGAGACCTACTTGGATGGCACCGAAGTGGGTGCTTTTGTTGAAAGAGTTGAATACAACAAATCTTTAGAGATGGAATGGTTGTTAGAATATTTTCTTGATCCTTTGAATTTCTCATGAATCTTGAGGTATCTAAATGATTATGAATATTGGAGAGAAGATATACCAAATCTCCATGGACTCAAAGACTCACCTTTGTTTCATATTGTGTCCTTTTATTGTTTTTCTTTGAAAACATAATGTTGTCCATGAGGTTATCAAAATGAAAAAAATGTTCATAATTTCCTTGGATTTTCTTCAACATGAAGGTTTTAATTGGTATGAAAATCTTGTTGGAAATTAAATATCACCTCTTTCATAATTATTCAAGGCATTTCTAAACATCGACTTCATCTCTATGAGGACAAGTGTGAAGAAGTTATTTCAGATGTGGCGTAACATGTGGATTTTGTTTATACATGTTTTTCTAGCCTTGTGTTATGGGTGATTTTGATGATAAACAGGTTGAGGATAGGCAACCACATGCACTTTTTTCAGACATTATTCTAGCCCCCTTCAACATAACATTGACTTGGCATATGTTAAATCATGTTATCGTATTTCAAAATTTTGTATTGGCTACCATGCCCATGTTGTAATTTTTTGTTGTAGCGTTCATATCATGAAGATTCCAGTATATTTATATGAGGTGTTTGAAATTTCCTTGTTTTAGGAAGAGATGTTTATGTAAATAAAGAAGCTAATATGGCTCCATTGGTTCCATGGTTGCACCTAGCTCTTATACTTTTTGATGTTACAGTAGGTGGAAGAATAAGCTCTCTAGCATGTGCACTAGTTCTTTTCAGGGAGCTTGGGAATTGATGGCATATGCCTTTTCTCTTTTACGAAGCTAGTTTTGACGTACTAAACTATACAAAAAATATTTTTGGTGTTTAGGGATGTGATGTGGATCCATCCTACCATAGTTACTTGGCAAATATTTTTGATAGGTATAAAAGATATTTTGGGGTTCCCATCATTTCTTCTCTAGAGTACAATTACCCAAGTTGATGCTACATGTTAGCTCCCAAATTATATGAGGGTTAACAAATGTGATTTTCATCACACATATGGATGATCTTCATTAATAATGATTTTTCTTTTTGGAAATGGTGCATCATGGTGATGCATAGGTATGACATATTGTTTCATTGGTTTGTATGGTGGATTGTTGGTGCCTATTTATTTTCATGGTTACTTGGATATGATGACATCTCCCTTGGTGTGATGAGGAGATATTGATTGATGACTTATCGATTAATTACTCACAACTATGGGTAAACTTATCATATAATGGTGTTAGTTCCTTGCATGATATTGTATATGATTTTGTGATGGAGTTCCAATGTATTGTATGTTGTCTATCATACCCCTAGAATGATATATTACGTGACATACAATTAATTTTCTAGAGTGCTGACCTTCGTTTAGGATTTTGAGTGCCATAGGGTTTTATGGTTGTGTGATTAAATCTAGTGCTTGATCATGAGGAACCATTTTTAAGTTTTCGTCTCCTTATGTTA
>APFE030664926.1:0-10001 GCA_000404065.3 Pinus taeda
ATTATACTTTTATTAAGTTGGTATTTTTATATGTTTTTAAAATAATAATATTATTATTTAAATATTATTAAAAAACTACCATTTTAATATATGGAAGTTAAATAAACTAAAAAACATTATATAAAAAGCTCTTCTTGGTTTGGAGATGTAAAGTCTCTACTAACAGGGTCAACCACGTGAAGGTGAGAGCTTATATGACCCCAAAAACGGTCCATCATTGGCATGGGACTAACCACTAACGCGCACCCACACAATCCATTTCCAATGAGGCACAATCACTCACATGCATACATGCACACAACAAACAAACATAGAGTGCACACAAACATACACATATCCACAAACATTACACATTCACTCACAAGGTGACATGTTCACACATGACTTACTATGAACTTTAGAATTAACATTATTTTATGCATGTAATTAAGATTGAGTATTAAATTGTGAGGATGATAATTACATTTATTTTATAAGTTAATTGATATGATATTAAAATTAATAAGTATTTTTTTATTATAATTGAAACAATGATTATGATTAACGAATGTTTAGATTAATGTCTTCCATATTATTTAGATTAATGTCTTCCATATTATTTATTAGAATTAGAATTAACATTATTTTGTGCATGTAATTAAGAGTTTAGTATTAAATAATTAATTAATATGTGTTATTACAAATTGATGCTATTATAAATATTATGTTATTTTTTTCCTTTGTAAGAGATTTGAACTTTGAGTTTCATGGTTTGCATAATACTTTATAAACTATTAATTGAGTTGTACCTATTGGACATTTTTTAATTATATTGTAACATGTATATTATTTTTCATTTTAAAATGATAAATTAATATTATCAAGATTTAAAATTTTGATTAAAAAAACTTAAAAAAATAAAAACAAACTAATAAAAATAGATAAAATAATAGAGAAATAAATAGTAAAAAAACAATAATAATAAATAAATTAAATTTCATAAATATTTACAATGTATTTACAAGTTAATATTTAATTCAATTTATTTGTGAATTAATATTATAAATCATATATATATATTATAAATAATATATGTATATATAAAAATATTGATAACATATTTATAATCATATAAATAAATATTTAAAAAAGCTATATTCATACAAATTACTTACAAATATAATAAATAAATATTCATACAAAGAATACAATTAAAAATAACTCATACAAATGTAGAAAAGAATAGATTCATACACAAAGAATACATTCATACACATACAAAGAATACAATTAAATAAGACACATACAAATGTAGCAAAGAAGAATAGATCCATACAGACAAAGAATACACCCATACACATACAAAGAATACAAGTAAATGAGACACATGCAAATGTAGCAAAGAATAGATCCATACACATACAAAGAATACAAGTAAACAAGACACATACAAATGTAGCAAAGAATAGATCCATACACATACAAAAAATACAAGTAAACAAATCACATACAAATATAGCAAAGAATAGATTCACACACACACACAAAGAATATATTCCTACACGTACAGAGAATACAAGTACACAAGACACATACAAATGTAGCAAATAATAGATCCATATACACAAAAGAATATATTCCTACACATATAGAGAATACAAGTAAACAAGACACATACAAATGTAGCAAAGAATAGATCTATACACATAAAAAATACATCCATACACATACAAAGAATAAATCTATACACATACAAAAAATACAATTAAGCAAGACACATACAAATGTAGCAAAGTATAGATCAATACACACATAAAGAATACATCCATACACATACAAAGAATACAAGTAAACATGACACATACACATATAGCAAAAAATAGATTCATACACATATAAAGAATACATTCCTACCAACAAAAAGAACACAAGTGAATAAAACACATACAAATGTAGCAAAGAATAGATCCATACACACATAAAGAATACATCTATACACATACAAAGAATACAGGTAAACCAGACACATACAAATGTAGCAAAGAATAGATCCATACACATAGAAATAATACATCTATATACATACAAAGAAATACAAGTAAACTAGACACATACAAATGTAGCAAAGAATAGATCCATACACATAGAAAGAATACATCCATACACATACAAATAATACAAGTAAACATGACACATACACATGTAGCAAAGAATAGATCCATACACATAGAAATAATACATCTATATACATACAAAGAAATACAAGTAAACTAGACACATACAAATGTAGCAAAGAATAGATCCATACACATAGAAAGAATACATCCATACACATACAAATAATACAAGTAAACATGACACATACACATATAGCAACGAATAGATTCATACACACATAAAGAATACATTCCTACCAATAAAAAAAACACAAGCGAATAAAACACATACAAATGTAGCAAAGAATAGATCCATACACATAGAAATAATACATCTATATACATACAAAGAAATACAAGTAAACTCAACACATACAAATGTAGCAAAGAATAGATCCATACACATAAAAAGAATGCATCTATATACATATAAAGAAATACAAGTAAACTAGACACATACAAATGTAGCAAAGAATAGATTCATACACATAAAGAATACAAGTAAATGATATACACACAAGTAAATATCTTATTCATTAAGACATACCAAAATAAAAATCTCAACAAAAAAAAATCTAACTATCTAAATCCAGCTAAGAAAAACACTATTTCATTTCTTAAAATAATACATTCTTGTACATACAAAATAAAGAATCCAAAGCTTACATTATAACCCAAATGTATTCATATATATATATATATAAGCATTCAAGAATATATTTATAATATATAAATAATAAAACCAATACACAAACATTTGATACCAAATAAATGATAAATACTTTAAATATTTACACACTACTCTAAATAATAAATTTATATTTAATTTGGAATCTTATAAAAAATAATCATGGTAAATAAATATTAAATTATTTATATAGATGAACTGTAATTATTAAATTATATATATATATACTAATGAGAGAAAAGAGGAAAAAAATATAATATAATATCCTAAAACATACTGGTAATAAAATCTATAATTAAAATGAATGCAAAAAAATAAAAATCAAATAAAAAACTTGAAAAATTCAAAATCAAAGCCCAAAAAAACAAAATAGAAATTAAAAAGTATATATAAATATAGGTTATAATTGTTATATAATTTATGTGAATAAGAGTGATTTTTCTATTTGTGTTTATGTGAGAAAGATGTTTAAAACATTGAAAAAATGTTAAATAATTTATGTAAATAAGAGTGATTTTGCCATTTATATGTATGTGGAGAAGATGTTTAAAACATTGAAAAAATGTTAAATAGTTTATGTGAATAAAAAAATATAATTTATGTTATAATAAAGGAATATATTTGTGTTTGTGCATATTGGAGTAACGCTAAACTAAAGATCATGAAAACCATGAGCACAAGGAACACAACTCAAAGGAGGGTTACAATTTAACCTTCCTAAGAGCCTTTTGGAGGGGTTGAATTCCCCTCCACAAAAAATAAAGCCTACTCTTTTTATTAATGATAGTTTGTGTTCATGTCAATTCTTTGATGGGCCCATCTAAACAAAAAATATATACAAATTGTTCTAATTACAACATTATAAAACACAACATAGATAATGTCTTCCACTGGGACCAACTTGGTATTGATAAATTTTCTGCAATATACAACATTGAAATGATATTGTTAGCATACAAACCCTTGTAACAACTTGTAATATAATAAAATACAAGATTCATATAGAAAATTCATAAAAAGGTATATATAGTATCATAAACACAATACATTAAGGGAAAAACATTAATACAATATTATTATGCAAAGCCATACAAGTCTCGATCAAAAGTGAGATTTGGGGCTTTTCATTATCCAGATGCCAAATAGACCAGACCAATTTCCACAGCAGATTTGATTTATTTCCAGAGAACCATTGAAAGGCTACACTTGGCCATTCAGATATGGAGATTTGTATCGAAAATTTTGAGGCATGGGCTCCAAAGACTCAACAAAAACCAACAAATACTCATGAAATTAAAGACTATAATCCAAGATTCAGCAGATTTGATTTATTTCAAGAGAACCATTGAAAGGCTGGCCATTCAGATATGGAGATTTGTATCGAAAATTTTGAAGCATGGGCTCCAAAGACTCAACAAAAACCAACAAATACTCATGGAATTAAAGACTATAATCCAAGATTAAAAGACTGAAAGCGGAGGCATAGAATTATAAGTGAGTGAAAAACAGAAACAAAATATGAACTACAGATGGATAGGGTCAGAGATATGGATCTTGGATGTGCACGGATGGATTTCTCGTAAACTAACCAATTTTTCCCATAAAACTTTAACATTTTCACTCTTAATTTTTCCAAACCCTATATTTCAACACAGGTATAGTTGTGTTTGTTTTATACCCAGACTCTTCTGTTTATAACTAAATAAATAAAAAGATTGACAGAAAGTAGCATATAGGTGTGTTTGGTTTAAATAAGATTATATATATATAGTATGGTTTATAGCAAGTGGTTGGGGCTACTTATTCAGGGTTGAAGTCCTTGACTACAGGATTATACAGAGTCTCATATGCCTGGGTTGTGTATAGACAAAGTAATATTTATAAAGCTCCCGAAACTATCGTTTTGATGAATGACCGCAGGATTTGGCTATAGTTAGCTTCCCAATGACATTTTGACAAAATGCTATTCATAAGCCTTTTGACCAAAGACCGTAGGCCTTGGCTACAGTCAGCTACCAGATGGACATATGCGTGAATATGATTGAATGGCAAATGGATGAACTCTTAACTTTAATTATGTGTACAAGTTGCAAATGGACCAGTTATAACTTGAAGAACAATCCCATTGGCTAATCTGCGAAGACTTCAGGGCAACAGTTTTGATAACTAAACCTTGTAAAGGACCTTTACACAAGCTCCAGTCTATTTCCTGGAAGTGGTTAACCAGTGCAAACCAAAGCACTTCAAGATACCGACAGACAACGATCATCTCAGACTATTACAATTATGAAAATAAACTTAGTTATAATTAAGATGCTCACTCTTAATCACTCATTAGGATTTAAAAGTTTCTCAAACCATCTGTAGTTCATATTTCTTGGGTCAGAGATATGGAGATATGGATCTTGGATGTGCACGGATCATTGCCTAGTTACTTTATATAGATACAAGTCTCGATCAATTGGGGCGCCAAATAGACCAAACCAATTTCCAAGTTATTCTCACCAAGTTATTCATAAACAAGTTACATCGCTGTTAGTGACTTGTCTGATCTGAATTGGTGTGATGGTATTTTTAATATATAATAAGATAATCAGAATTATATAGTTTAGTTAGATTTAATAGTTGATAGTATGTTTTTTTCTGCGAGGTATAAGTTCAAAACCAAAAAAAAAATAGGTATATCTTAGTAAATTTAGCCGTCAAATTACCAAATAAAAATAAATCTCTTTATCTCACAAACAAAATTTCATACTCTAATTCAGTAGCTTTACCCTGTACGCAGATTCTTTTGAGTAATTTTAAAACAGACGCCTAAAAAAAGAAACATGATAAAAACATCTCATCTAATCACTCTGTACCCAGAGTACTGCGGGTAAAATTTTAAAACAGAGCTTAAGAGGAAACGTTAAAAAAAACATCTCATCTAATCTTGAGAGAAGAGTTATTGTTCCAAATAAACATGGATTTCATCTATTGATCAATCTGTCTGGAATTAATATTATTGCATCCAGTAATGGGATTCTTCAGAGCAGATACACATTTCAACAAGGTTATAAACTACAGGAGTTTCCTTTGTCGAGAGGCAAAACTCAAGATTACAGAGAACAGGAGTTTCCTCTAACCAGAGTCACACTCCAATGGGGATAGTCTTACTCTATTCCCTCATTTAATCAGACTATGGATTATGCAGTGACAACAGTTTCAATAGTTGCCCCTGTTCTCACCAAGTTATTCTCACCAAGTTATTCATAACCAAGTTATTCTCACCAAGTTATTCATAACCAAGTACTGTGTATCATAACCAAGTTATTCTCACCAACGTTTTCTTTCAATGTTTTTGAACCCACTAAACCCCGATTGCTCTCGTTTTCCACGAAATTCATAATCTGAATTGTCAAAGCACTGAGAACGAGAGCATTTCCCGGCACCCAAAAACGACAAGGGTGGCGTGGATGCAAGTTTACATTAGTTTGGTTTCCGGTGGCTTGTTTATTTTGAAACTAGTGAATATTTCATGTTTTTGAAAACTATTGCGTGGGAGAAGAGACTGGTATAATATTAGATTCTCCTTCACTAGTCAAAATCATACCTACAATTCTAAGGTATTTAAGTAGTGATTGGATGTTGATACAAGGACAAGTATCTCTGAACTCTGAGAGATCTCGGCCCAAATTTCTGTGATTCATGGGATATAACACTCTAAGTTTAGTATGTTACGGGCGTGGGAAGGTAGTTTTGACAAGTGTTTTTCATTTTTACTTTTATTTTTTTTAATGTTGTGAGTAATAGCGCTCTAAATTTTCACATAACTAAATTGTGAGGGCAGAGCTATTCAGTTGGATGTCTGACCAACTTCGGTCCATTTCAGGATTCTTGTTATTCCCCAGTCACTGCCCTGAGACATTTAAGATTTCATATTAGCGTAGAGCTATAGTACATTGTGTGCATGATGTCAGGAACCTTGTAGATAGGCCACCAGCAGTTGCTATGTATGTCTTTCTAGTGGCTGACTTATTTCAGCGTTGCGTACTGCCACTACCCAGACACTGTTTTGGGTATACTATATAGGATTGTTATTAATTTTATGCATGGATGTTAAAGATACGCCCGGGAAATTCAATTTCCAGGGCTCATTATTTTAATGGGAAAAATCTTACCATCAACTTATATCCATGGACCCGTGTACTTTATGTAAAAGTACTGAAATGTAACTTTGAAGGGTGTCCATTTGGTGAGAACCTGTTACAAAATATTCTACGCAAAATATTTGGGCTGCTGGGGTGAGTTTTAAATTTTTAGGCTGATGCGATCATTGAATTACGTTTAAAATCATATGCATACGTCCATTCCCATGAAGGAAATGAATAGAATCGTTCCTATTAGGAATCCCAGTAACTGGGCAAGTTCACCTAGTACCGCCATGATTCAGAGGGACACAAGAAATGGGAGATGAAATGATAAATCAAAATTGATCAGCGACTTCATCACATTAAAGTGTCATAAGATTTGGGTCGGTACCCAAATGTACATTAAGGCTGAAATACAAATTAAGGTTGGAACAGAGTAACAAAATTTCCAAGAAAAATTCAGACTAACCTTTATAGCCCACAAACAACTAATTAATAGTATACAATAAAGATTTGTAAATTCATCTCATCACATCTGCAGATTTCAGAGTTAATGTGTGAATTTGACCTGTTAATTGCATGCACGGATTTTAGAGTTAAGTGACCAAGTAGCTGTAGGGTTATAAGGAGATAGAAAGCCTATTACATCCAAACTAGCAACCTGTAGTGCAGTAGGGTTTGATGGTTTTTTTGGTCAATTACTATTCCACTTCTCGTTTAGATCCACCAGTACTATTCCACTACACAATTATTGGGGCGAATTCTTCTTCTCAGAGGTGTGAGATTTGCGATTTAGGGTATGTTGACTTGCATCTCTACAGCAGAATTTTAATGTTCATGTGTTTGATCTGATCCGGCCACTGTTTTGTTCATCGGTTAGGTTGTCTGAGCGATTTTGACAGAGGTGGATGCATTTTGGCTTAGGCCATTTTTTCTTTCATTTCTGGAAATGCTCTGTAGAGGAAGTTACAGTTGTCATTTGGCTAAGGGTATGGGCTATTAAGGGTATTTCTGTACAATAAAAATCAAATATCTAAGTTGCAGACCAATTGCATGGAGCCGATTGGGGAATTCCGATTGAATTGTTTTGTTGAGTTTAATTAGTTGCTATTATATATGTTTTCAGCTGTGTTGCAGGTGTAAGGAAATACTACCCTCACTTAACTCTCAAGAATCCTACTCTTACCAGAAAGCGAGGGAGAACCCTGACGTAACTCTCAAGAATGGAATCCTACTCTTACTAGGAAGTGAGGGAGAGCCAGAGGCAGCAATACAAGGAGGCAGCAATACAAGGAGGCAATTTCTTATACTTCTCTGGTTCTTGGTAAGCTGATAGTTCATGGATCTACTGGAATGTACACCCTCGGAGTGAGGTTGGAAAATCCGCACCTTCTTAAAGGTAATGCCCAAAGCAAACTACCGGTGGGTTTTAGCTTGGTTTTGTCTGCCATAAGCCACTTAACAAATGTTACAGGGTTTCTAGATTCTCGCAGCTTCTTTCCACCCGGAGCTTCTCCATCATAGGTAAGGATGGAACCCTTAAATATTTTTAATGGAGTCGTTCGTTTTTCCGCATTGCCTACAGTTTTCTAAAACCAACATCTATGCATTACAGGTAGGGTCTCGGAAACCACTTACCCGAAAGAATGGTTGTATGCCACTGCTCAGGCCAACGTTAATCCATAAAGGCCATGAAAGACAATGGACCAGGGTTTTATTTCTTTGTTTTATTATTTTGAAAGGAATGGTTCTGTGAACTGATGTGACATGAATTGTTAAGGGTTTATCCCTGTTTTACGATTTTCCATGTTGTAACTTAATTATGTAGTTTTTGAAATTCTATTAATGGTTCTTGTTTTAGCCTATATTCTAGCAATGCTGGAAATTCCAGTTGAATGGTTTTTTAATCCTAATGAACTAAACCCCAAAAACAGAGATAATAGTTGTGTTGAACTAGTCCACAAAGCAGCGAGTGAAAGAAATGTGGGTTCATCTACTTAATGCATCCATGAGAGACAAATCCATTAATGCATACCTGGATTCCATGTTTTCATCCCTGGACGGTTTGAAGAATCGCAACAACAACGCCCATCTCCTTCTGTTCTTCCATGAATTAGGATTTTATGGCTGAAGAGTTGAAATAAAACAAAATAATGAGTAAAGCCAGCGCAAAACAGAGATAAGAGGAAATGCTAGAATGAAAAGAAAGTACAGATCATTCATTTATATTAATACTGAGATATGATTTATCTCTGTGGAAAAAAAAGCCGAGAGAGCTCACTCACCCAACAACCATTGAACAGTTTTTTTTGTTCTGACAGATGTTTGCACTTTCTAAGAATGATCCGGCGTCTCTCTGCAAAAATATGATCCAGGTGCCTGTAATCTATTCCAACCTCCTCCTCCATCAAGCATTGACAGCACTAACTGAGACTCAACCAAACTCAGACTCAGACTTCGACTCAGACACATACCTACACCGACTCAGACTCACCCAGACCATCCAAACAGAAACAAACCAGCAATCACACAGACATATCAGTGCAGCGCAGATGATGAAAGGAGGAGGAAGATAAATGTTGCAACGGGGTTAGATTTTATATATACAGAGCTTCTTTCACCGACCTCCAACGGATTCATAATTCGTAGAGTCCCTCTAGAATCATCCTAGAGCTTCTTTCATTAATCACTCTTTTAAGAACGCTTTTCAATTTTAATTAAATCATTGCTTTTTGGGTAGATGAGGACAACCATTGGAGAATAGCTTTCCCATCTCCAACACGACATCTATCTATGTTCTGGAATCTATTTATTTCAGCCCACCATAATCGATATCTAGTGGATAGCGATTATGGGGTGTCCTTCTGGAATTAACTCGGCTCTTTATCCTGAAATCAGAATGGTTGCAGTTTGATGTTTTTTCACATCAATTATCTTTTTTTTAATTACGCCGAAGGCCTGTCTAAAGAAGTGAAACTCCAACCTGCAGGAGGAGGTGAAAACCCTAAGTCGTTTTTTGAAAATGGGGAATCTTCGAAGAAATGTCGT
>APFE030664932.1:0-11329 GCA_000404065.3 Pinus taeda
TTTTTTAACATTTTGTTAACTATAGTTATTATAGTTATTAAGTACTACAATTTCCAATTGGAGTTATCTTGGGTGGTTAGGAAAAATGGTTATTATCTCCCCCACCCAAGTTCAATTCCTTGTGAGTGACTTGTCATAATAGCTATATGCTTATGAATATTATTGTATTGACCCTCACTCTTGGATTAAAACAAAGGATGATTTCCATTGAAAAAGAATTGTATTAAGAACCACAAAGCATTATATATAATAATATATGCTTTATTATTATTATCCTGCTGATTAAATTCAATTATTTTTTTTTTCTTTTAAATGGCATATACTTAATAGTTAAACGCCCACAGGGCATATTGTAGACAGTGACAAAGTGCTCATTAAGGCACTTTGTGGTGAAAGGTTACCAGTTCGAAACCTCATGGGTTTATTTTTTAAAATGATGTATATTTAATAACTAAACGCCCATGGGGCGTAAAATAGATGGTGGCAGGGTGCTCGTTAAGGCACTATGTGGTAAAAAGGTCACTTATGAAACCCCACGGGCAAAAAACTAGCCATGCTAAGAGTTGTTCTAGCCTAGGATAAGTTTGATCCTCATGTGGTTTTGACAGCTTAGATGCCCTTGGATCGCTGCTACTCAAGCCATAGGTTAGGCATGCCGATCATCTCAAGACTCACATAACCTAGCAAACAAAATAAATAATGATATAGAATACACATAATTTCTATTTATGAATCAAGGTTGAAAACAATTAGAGAAATTAGGATTGATTATTTCATGGAATCAATTAAGAAACTTAGTAAGAGACTATGGAGATATTTATGGAAATGGTTGAATTTAATGTCTTATTATTAGATATTGTTATGGTAAATTATTTTATGCAAATGGACTTATTGTACAATAAAAGAACATACGATTAATGAAAGATTGAATATAATTTCCCAATATAAACTCCCTCTATCCCTTTTTCTATGAGCTTGAGCATTTTTATTGTTAAATATTAAAGTCAATATTTGTAGTGAGAGCTTAGTTGCCCATATTGTTTAAACTATTAAGTCACTAAAGCTGTCAAATTTAGATGGATTGTCCAAAGATGTTGTGATTCTCCATTGGAAAAGAAAAAATATTGATTTTGTTGTCGAAAAATATATCAATGTCTCATGAAGGATATTGTGATTGGAGTTGTGAAAGAGAGCCATAATATAACCTTTTTCTAAATCCAATAAGTATAAAGTATGTTGAGAACTTAACATGGATCTTTTTGTTGACAATATGCATGGAATTGCTTTCAATAACTTTATTGATGTAAAGACTAATAAATTTTTCAACCTCGTGTTGTGTCAACTGATTTTGTGATTTGTTTATTACTTTTTTATTGCTTCAATCTATCTCCTTTGTTGTTAAAAGTGCACTACTAGAATTCACCTAACTAAGAAAGAGACATACATATGGCCACTGAAAGGATGATTTGAAGGCTATGTAAAGAGGTTATGGAACTACAATTATAGTAAATCTTTTGTAGTATGTTGCAATCTACCTATAAATATCATTGACAATTTGTAAAATCAATTAATTACATAAAGATTGCCATCTGAACCCACAAAAGTGTTTGTGCGTGCAGATTATGATCTACAATTAAAGATCATGAAGCAAAATATGTAGATATTATTAAATGTAAAAATGTGTCATTTGTGGTGTAGTGTAACTCAATAGATATGAAAATATAAGATAGATATTAACTTAAAAATAATGTAAGAAATTCACACAATGGACATTAAAATAATAAACACAAGAATGTAGAGATAACCCTTGAGGTAGGGTGACACTGTTAATTATTCTTTAAGGAATAAACTACACAAGTCATGATTGCTACAATTACAATGTTGATTTTTTTGTTTGTTTGAAAAAACCTGTGAAGATTTATTCTATAAAACCCAGCATTTGGGGCTTTCAAAGTGAGTTGATCTTTAGGGGAACACAATTCTCAATGAGGATTTTTTTGATAAATTGTAGAGCTATTAATATTTAAAAAAGATTATAATGTATATTTAAATTTTATTTATGTTAGTTATAATATCTTTTAATTAATACAATTAATTAATAATTTTTTATTTATATTCCATTTAATTATTAATTAATTATTAATAATTATATTATTTTTAATTAGTTATATATATGTTATTTAGTATATATGTATGTGTATTTTTTAATGATCATAGATATCTAATTGAAATTTGATCTAAAATTTTATGTGACGATAATGTATTTTTTAGATAATTTTATTTATGTCGGTTCATGATATCTATTTTTAATTAACTAATTAATTAATATTGATTTTTAATTTTTAATTTTCTTAATTAAAGGTTTAGTGTTACTAAGTTTCAGACCGTCATCCCGGTTCATAGTGTTTTTTCTTATTTCAATCTATATGGCTTCTTTAATTCTTCTTTTTAAGTAGTACTCTTACTTTTGGATAAGTTTAATGTTTTCCATGCAAATGTAATGAGAGGAGGAGCATGCATGTTTTGCCAGGGTAGAATTTGAAGCTCTATTTCTCAATATGTCCATAGCATGCTCTTTGATTCTAATGTTAATCGATCTACCAGTTTCTCCTATGTATTCTTTTCTACAAGAACAAGGAACACTGTAAACACCTTTATGTTGATTAGAGTACACTTGGTCTTTGACAAAGTTAGTTAATTTTTTAATAGTGTTTGGAGGAGAGAAAGAAACCATGATGTTTTATTTTCTTAGAATTTTAGCTATTTTTTCTGTGGTTCCTTTTATGAAAGGAAGGGTGATTTTAGGGAAGCCAAATGATATTATTTGTTCTTTTTAATTTAAGGTTTGATGGATAGTTTTGTTAATGATGTTTCTATGATAACCATTATCTTCAAAGACTTTGTAAAGATGGTCAATATCATGTTTTAAATGTTCAGGATCGGAAATTTTTGTTTCTCTAGTGGCTAGGGTTTTTATGATGCCATTTTTTTGTTTGGGATGGTGATGAGAATCAGTGTGTAAATATATATCAATTTCAGTTTTCCTTCTAAAGATATAGTACCCTAGTTTACTATTTTTCTTGGTTAGGAGGATATCAAGGAAAGATAATTGGTTTTGGTTCTTAATTTCAATAGTGACTTTAATGTGTTCTGAGAGGCTATTGACGTGAGATAGAAATTCATCAAGTTTATCTTTTCCATGGCTCCATTTTGTGAATATGTCTTCGACATATATTTTCGATTATTTTGGTGTGTATGGAAATGAGCTAAGTACTTTTCGTTCAAACTGTTACATATAAATGTTGGCCACTATTGGTGATAGTGTTGATCCCATATCTACACCATGTGTTTTCCCATATATATTTCCTTTAAAAAAAGAAGAAGATGATTTTAGACAAAGTTTTAATAGTTCTTTAGTTTCATTGTTAATCATGGTTCTCATAACATCAATAGCTTCATCCACTGGGACCATATTGTAGAGTAATACTATGTCAAAAGATAATAAGGAGGTCATTATCATTTACTTCTAAGTTTTTTATCCATTCAACAAAGGATGTAAAATATTTTACATATGAGGAGGTATTGCTTGATAATGGGCACAATTTCTTAGCAAGATATTGAGGTAGGAGATATGTGGGTGATCCTCTGGTTTTTATTATAGGTCTCAATCGAATATTTCTGGATTTATGTATCTTAGGAGCTCCATATATTCTAGGGATAATTGTGTAGGTTGGAGTAATTTTCTTCTTCGTGACAATATCCAAAGATGATTCTTCGATTTTTTTTATGACATTGAGAAGAATTATCTTACTATGATCTTTGTCAATAATTTTATAGCATCCACTATTGTTTAAGTGATCATACATTTTTTCATCATAATCCTTTCTATTCATTATTACAGTGGAATTCCCTTATCTAAATTTAAAATAACCATGTATTTGTTACTTTTTAAGTTTTTTAAGGTTGTAAGTTCATTTTTGGATAAATTTCTAGTAGGAGGTTTGGCGTTTCTGAGGATTTTTGCAACCTCTTGTCTAATTTCTTCTGCTTTAATAGATTCTAAGTCCTTGATTGCTACTTCAACATTACTGATTACCTCTTCAACGAGTATATTTTTGGGAGATACAGAAAAATACAAACCTTTTTGAAGTAGGGATTCAGATGCATTGTCTAATTCAAGGTCAGAAAGGTTAATCATAGTGGATTTTCAACGTTCTTCTTTGTTGTATGGCAAGCTGATATTGGAATTGGCGTTTTATTTTTTATTATGAATCGATATTCCTCTATTCCATTTGCAGCTATTTATCGATTTTTCTTTTTTATTATGTTAAGATATTTCTTTATTCCAATTGGAGAAATTTATCGATTTTTTTTTAGAGGATGAATAAAATTGAAGTGTGAGATAGTATGCTTCATATTTTTAAGTGGGATGGAGTGTTTATTATGGTCAAACAATGTTCTTCAAGATAAATCTCATTATAATGGTTATGTGTGTTTAACCTCCTAGGTTCGTTCTAGTGAAGAAACCTTCTTGTAGCTAGAACCTTCTAGTAAGCCTTCCTACAACTATTGATTTTACACTATGTGGCTTAGTATCTATTATTATCCATTTTCAATACTTCCCTAGGTACCCAATTGTATCCTCCTTAGGTAAATTAAATCTCATCCCCCCTTCACATGTTTCATCCTTATAACATGGGATGAAGCCATACAATATGATCTACTAATTAATGTAGCCAACTATTACTAAGCACAAACATCTATCCAACATATTTGTTGGGAGAAAAATGTCACTAAAGTCAGTAAAAGAATATCCTCTATGTAGTCGAAAGGATGAACACTATTTATAGTGAGAGCAAGATATACTAAAAGGTTAGTAGGTTCAGTAAGTTGCATCGTAAACTAAACCATAAAAATTTAATGATGCAATATAAAAAAAGCATGATAAAAATAGAGGCAAGCATTAGAGTAAATTTTATCTTAAAAGTGCCCATGAAATTTTCATGTACTTTCTATGTCAACCAATCAAAATCCTTTAAATTTAAAACAAGATATATGTAAAAATTTCGAGGGAAAATAAGAAAACTACTTTTTTAATTGCAATTTTTATTTATCTCCTTATAGGTTTACTCAAATTTCTTGTGTAGACATTTGTTGGATGCATAATTAAATTCCAAATCCAACAACGTCCCATTACGTATACTTCTAAGAAGACCCACATAGATAAAAATTGGAGATACATTAAAAAATGTACACACTTTTTAATGTATTTTCAATTTTTATCTATGTGGGTCTTCTAAAAAGTATGCATAATGGGTACTCGTTGGATTTGGAATTTAATTCTGCATCCAATGAGTTTCTACACTTGAATTTTGAGAAAACCTATAAGGAGATAGCCAAAAATACAATAAAAAAAAATTAATTTTCTTAATTTCCCTCCAAAATTCATAACTCTTATTTTATTACCTTAACTATTATTTTATTATTTTCCTTAGGAGGCCACTTTTAGGCTGAAATTTCCTCTAATATATGGCTTTGTTACTAATGAAAAGGTAAAAAGGCTTTTGCAAGACAATATGAGGAATTGACCAATGGTGAGCTCATTATGCTTCTCCTCAAGGGGGTACTTGTTGATCCTTTTTGGGCTCTCTCTCTCTCTCTCTTAAATAGGTGCAAAGATGGATCTTAAGATTAACTTTGCCAACGTAAATATGCTCATAACCCTAAATATATTTTTTGAATGCATATCCTGGCCTATTTATATAACGAAGAGTTGGCACCAAGAATTGTATGAGTTCGTTCACGAGAGACCTACTAATTTTGGTCACAAAAGCTTGAGATTTCTTAAGTGGACTGATCTCTTGTCATGATTTTTGGTCTCGAAAGGTGTAGTTAATTGATGACTTTTGAATTTCTATTCAAAATATCACGTATAGATTTTCTTAAAATGGAAATAACCACTTTTGTGTATTTTTTCTAACTTGTGTGACTATGGGGGGATATTTTGCACAATTGACGTAGGCTCTTTAAAGGAAACTTTTACAAGTCCAAAAAAAAAAAAAGGTTCCATGGTTTGGAACAATTCTTTTGATGAATATATTAGTGATGGTGCATTTTATTGGTCAAGTGATAATAATTTCACCTTGATGTGTGAGGTCAAGAACAATCATATAGCCAAAATACATCATCATTTTCTTAATGAAACTATAAATTTATGAATTGACACTATGAAAAGATAGAACAAGAAAAGAAAAAGAAATGAAGGTTGTTGAAGAAGACAAATTGAGAAATACAAGGAGAACAGAACAAAAAATTGTGCAATCAACTAGTAATTACTAAGATACTCAAACCAACAATGCACAAAGTTTAATCCATGTTATGCAAGTTTTTAGTTATATTAGGAGTATTTTGGAGGATATATAAAAAGTGTCAGCTTATAATAAAAGAACATAGTCATAGAATTAGTACTTTAGGTCTTTTTTGGACTTTTTTGAACTTGAATGATGAAGATCTCGAAGTAGATGTAAAAGGTTTTGGCCTTCAAACCAGATTGAATCAACAGCAACAAGCCTACCCATTTCATTTAAACAAGAAATCCCACATGCAAAAGATCAGCCTTAATCAAACCTAGATATATAATAATAGTTACAATATAAGGTCAAAGCTAATTATTTAGGGTTGGTCATTGCATGGGGGATTAGGATGGCACATAAAATGAACATATTCGAAGGTAAGACTTCATCTCTTGAATTGGTGTCTATTTAAGTCATTTCATTTTTAATTCTTACCAAGGATACACATTCTCTCTCGAGTTGCCAATTGTCAACAGGTACTTCCATTGATAATTCCATATGGCCTCTATGTTGGTGCAAGTCAATTGGAGGTTCAACTCTATGGTGTTCGATTCATCCTATCATTCTATAATCGTAATTTATTTGAAGGGAAATCTAATATTGGTTTTAACACTAATAATATGGGAGAATTCATTGCTCTATTTTTATTACTTAAACCAATTTTTTCTAAGGAGATCTAAAGGCTTCAAGTCATTGGGGATTATTCTTGTTATAAATTGGATGCGAGGTTGTAATAAAGTGATAAACCTTGGTATTGAAGAAACTACAAATTAGATTAAGGCAACAAACTCTTTATTTCAAGATGTTTCTTTCTATCATGTTTACAAATATTTCAATATTGTGGAAGAAACTCTCTCAAAATCAAGTTTCAATCAACCTGAAAATACTTTTGCCTTAGAAGAACTTTAGGGGGACTTTATTGTTGCTTTTATCAATATATTAACTCTAATATATATATCAAATGTTCCTTGTGAAGGACTAGTAATCAATCCTTTGTGGTTATGTAATTGAGCATTGGTGTAAAACATAAAACTAATTTAGCACATTTTTGGGGAAGTTGTTCTTCAAAAGTAAATATATATTTTTTTAATATCTAATGTGAACATACCACTTATGGAATGTACTTTCACATTTTTAAAATAGAAAGTATTGGTTTTATTCAACATATATTGTAGCAAAATTAGAGAATAACATAGTTATTTGATCAAATAAAAACAAACTATCATTAGCTTCAAAGAGAAATTGGCCATTGGACTAAACCTAAAAATCATGGTATGAGAGAATATATAACATTTACAAATACTAAAATGGTTGTTAGACACATAATCCTTAGGAATTGAGTGAAAATGTGTAAATATGTAAATAAAGAAATTTGAATAGTTAGAATGGGAAGAGACGTTGGAATCTAAATCCAAATGCTCACTTATCTTCATGCATATAATGATACTCACATTAATGAAAATCATAATTTTTGGGAGTTAAATATCTTGGCTTGGCATGGTAGCAGAGCTCAAGTTCTCCACTCATCTAACTTGGTTAGTAACTGCTAGCTGCCATATTTGTCTAATGGTCTCTGCTACTTAGAACAATTACCTTTTCGAACCCTAATTCTCCCTCCTGTCTCTCTCCATCAGTCGATTCTTATCCCACCCTTTAGTACAACAAATGTTTTAGAAATATCTATGTTGTGTTAGTCTTTTCAATTACCAAATATCCATTGGTGTTTTATGCATTACATAGTTGGCTTGAGAGGCTAGGGTGAAACTAGGATGGAAAAGATGTGCCTTCATGAGGATTTGAATAGTCAAACCATCATTAGTTGTATTTTTTTTGCATAATGGATCTTTCCATCAGGAAAAAATTCAAACTCATAAAAATCATTCCGTTCTCATGAGATTTAAAGAATTTTTGTCTTCACATCAAGTGGTAGATTTTTTTTTTTTGTGCACCATAGTGTTGATGGACTATATCCTTTGCAACAAAATTTTTCATGGTGGAGGATTGAGCTCTCTTGTAACCCTTTCTTGTGAATTGCGGGAGAGGAACCATTTATTATATAGGGTTATTTATTTTCGAGGCCATACAAAAAAAGGGGCTTGTTTTCATGTGTTGTGTAAGAATTGGACTTAGTTAACATGAAAGAAAGTGCGATGCTTTATTAGATGAGAAAGAGAATTCAAATAGTATGTATTTAGAATTTGTGCATTGTTATAAACGACTTGTTCAAGGATAAGATCCCCATAGAGGGCCGAAAAGAGAGTGCACTCTAATATAGAGTTGTGTGCTACATTTTTAAAGTATTTTGTAATGCTAATGTTGTATATTGTAATTAAGCCACAAGGGTTTCCTGTGGAAAATTGGGGTGTATTATTATTGTTGTAAAGGGAAATGATAATGTCTTCCTTATTCTCATTTATTATCTAAGTTGAGCTACATTTCAAAGATTTATCTTAAGAACTACTTAAGAGCATTACTGATATCTATTGTAGGTGTGGTGCTCACAAGAAAATATAACTACCATGAATGGTCCACAAATATTAGTCAAACCCTCATCTTGAGTTATGGAAAGGTATTTGTGAATGAAACAGTGAAAATGCACTTATCAAACCTACGTCAGACAAAGGGCTCTCCATATAGGAGAACAAGGAAAACAAGGCCTATGCCCTAGTTAGTTCTTCTGTAAGTGAATATGTGAGCCATCATATTATTACAATTAAAAATGCTTATTATGCGTTGAAGAATTTAAAATATTTGTGTGACTCACACTCAAAATTAGGAGTGGTTCAATTGATGATTAATCTCTTCAATCTTGAGTTGAAATATGATAACCCCTTGAACTTAGCCTCAGAGGTTAGAGCCATAATGTATGATGTCTACACCACTAAAGTTAAAATGGATATTCCTCTCATGACCTTTGTCAAGGTGTTTTGTCCTAAATACTCACACTATCTTGAATCTTTGCAAGCTAGTACGAAACTCAAGGATATTAATTTTGACTCTCTTGTGGAGAATTTTTTAGATCAGAAGAAATCATTTGGTAAGAGGAATAATTCCTCTCAAACCCTTGAATAATAAATGTGTCTTGCACAGAAAGACAAGGATCCATCACAGTATTTTTCTAGAGGATGAAGCAGTAGAAGAAGACATGGAAGGAAGAATTACTGACATAGGGGGTAAACATCATTAATGCCTTAATTGTAATAGAGATGTACATGATGCATCCACATGCATAATGTCTTTGGAGAGAACCAAGCAAGAATGCAAATAAGAAAAAGGTAAAACACCTGATCAACCAGAAGGTAAAGAACTTGAATCTGCTCATTACATTGTTTCCCATTGCAATATTGGAGTAATTGAAAATTTGTTTCATACTTTATTTGCTTATTGGAAAGATGCATGACTGCTTGATAGAGGTGCAACCTACCATATGAAATTTCAGAAATGATTCTCTAATGAGCACAGTGATAATGTAGATGAAGTATTTTACTTTGCAAACAAGTCAAGTCTCAAGCCATCCAAACTTGGCACCACCAGGCTTAAACTACCTGGAACTTTCTTCTACACGATGTACTCTACCTTATGGGATTTTAGACAAACTAGTTGTCCCTTGTTCACATTCACTAGTAATAAAACTCCATTCATATGTTATGGAAAATTTAACATAAGAAAATCATTAGACGACATAGTTATCATGACTAGAATAGAGGAAGAAAGATTGTTGAAGTTGTTAGGAACTTCTTCTCATGCATAAAACTCTGCATATAGTTCTTATTATAGTGAATGTACATTTCCATTTAGTCTTCTTTGGCATGCAATATTTGAACATCTTAATTATAATAGTCTTCATTTGTTGATTAAAAAATAATGTTTCTATTTTTCCAACTATTTCAAAGAAACAAAAGCAATGTGATACTTGTATACAAGGAAAACACAACAAATAGCCATTTCATGAATTTGCTTCCAAAGCACATAAAATCTTGCACTGTTTCATTATGATTTATATGGCCCTATGAATATTCGTTCTACAAATGGAAATAAATATATGATGACTTTTATTGATGATTAAACCAGAATTTCTTGGGTATAACTATTGAAAAGTAAATCAAAGGATTTTGAAACTTTCAAAAACTTTCATGCATGGATTGAAAATGATGCAAAATCACTTATTGGCTCTCTTTGTACCAATAATGGAAAAGAATATAATTCTAATTAATTTGAAAACTATCTTCACCAACATGGGATTCAACATCAAGCAATTGTTCTATATAATCCTCAACAAAATGGTGTAGCTCAAAGAATGAACGTGACTCTTAAATATGGTTCACTCAATGGTTTTTTTCAAAAATGTAAACCTGATGTTTTTGGCTAATGCAATTCTATGTGTAGTACATGTGAAAAATAGTTTTCCATCTCATGCTCTCAAACACAATACTACTTATGAAATGTGGCCTGGCCAGCTTCTTTTGGTAAGGCATCTCAGTATCTTTGCTTCCACCCACTATGCCTTGATTCTTAAAGAAAAAAGAAGCAAGCTTGATGCAAATAGTATAAAGTTCATTTTCTTTGGGTACTTTGATATCACCAAAGAATGTCATCTCTACAATGACGTAAATAATAAGCTTATGTTGTTTAGATATGTGATTTTTCATGAATCACCAAGACAAACAATATTGTTGAGCAACAACTTGATCGGTTGGATAGATTCAGTCGTGAAAAAACTTATCATGAATTTGATAATGAGATTCCTTATCTTTAAGGGGGGATACCTATCTTGGATAAATATAAGGAATATCCTTTTGAAGCATTATCTCCCCCTCATGAATTTCCTTCCACTTATTCCGATAGAAAAGACCCTTTGAGTGATGTGATCAAGAGGATTAGAAGGATAAATCTTGATTTGGCCCCATCTCAATCAATAGAGAAACCTAGACCATCTAAAAAAGGTTCTCCAAAATGGTCATTAAAACACTTGAAAG
>APFE030664933.1:0-25719 GCA_000404065.3 Pinus taeda
AGAAAAGATAGAAAAGATAGATCAACGCCTTAGAATTCAGCCTCTTCGAGGGGGAAACCTCCTTTACATTACATAAATGAAAAATTCTTGGATGATTCAAATGAAAAAAACTACTTTCTATATATAGGAGTCTAAGGAGTCACAATATAAACCAGTCGACCTAATAATAATAATATAAAGCCACAAAAATAACAATAGAGGGATTCTATGGGGCACAGTAATAACAATATGGGGGCAACAGGGGCACAACAATATTAATAAGGGGTAAAACTACCATAGTAATGGGGTAATCACTAGTATTATAGTGACCCAACATAACGGCCTCTATCATTTCTACAACCATATGTTCAATTTCACTCATTTTGGCATAGGGATATTTGTAAGGCCTAATGTTTGGAGAAAACTTCTTGGAATCAAGTGAATAGAATTATCATAATCATGAATAGGTGGGAGGCCTTTGGGTATCTCAAATACTTTGGAGTGCTTGTCCAATACCTTTTGTAGATCTAGAGAAATGGATTATTTCAATGTTTTAACCTCTAGTGAGCATATTTGTGCAATTATGCCTCGTTATTCTTTCTTAAAAATATTTTTCATGCCATTAGAGTTGATTATCTTCCTTATTTCCCATGCAGTACCCTTTAATTCAATTTCCTTTCCTTCCTAGAAAAAATTCAAAAAAATCTCTTGAAAATTAAAAGGTATTGTCCCCAAATATTGTAACCATTAGACTCCTAGTACAACATGAACACCACCCATTGGAATGGAAAACATTGGACTATTCAATACATATGCATGCATGGTTAGCTTGATAGTATGGAACTTTCTAGAGAAATGTGTAGCTCCTCCATTTGAAACTATCACTTGACATTTTGGTGTTGGATATAGAAAGTAATTAAATTCCTTGGCTATCTTATTATGAATAAAATTATGGGTACTACCTAAATCAATCAGCACTATTACATTTTTCTTCTTAATATATCCTTCTACCTTGAGAGTTTAAGGTTTGGTAATTCTTGTGAATGCATTACAATATATGGTCGGATTCATTTCTTCTTTTTTACATTGTTGATTCTTGGTGTATATCCTTTTCTTTTGATGTTTCTTGTTCCTTTTCTTCCCCCTCTTCACAATCTATGTAAAATAATTTCTTCTCAGCACACTAGCTTTTAGTGCATTTGTTATCACAATTGTAACAAAGCCCTTTTTCTCTTTTTTCCTCCAGTTGTTGTGGTGGAAACCATGTAGGTTGTGGAAATCTAGGAGAAACAACACTTCCACCTTTATAATTGTGAGTGGTAGACTTCCTTGTTGCCATAATTTTGCTTTCATCTTTTCTTGCCACCCTGAATGTCATCTCCAATTAATTAGGTTCCAAAAGGAAAACTTCATGTTGGATGTTATCCTTTAAAGTCCCTATGAATACATAAATCCTATGCTCCTTTGGAATATTAGTTGCCGTGATATTCAAATTTTGGAAGTCTTCAATGTGCTCTGCATTGAACCATTTTGTTTGAGATTTATCAATTGGCTAAAGGAGGTGTTTCTCTTTGTATCCTCATAATGTGTTATAATTTTCTCTGTAAAAATTGACCAAGTGACAAGTGGTTTAAGAGAAAAAAATCCATCTCTACAGTACAAACTAATTGGATTCTAAATATAAAGATGAAGTGTGTACCTTTTATGAGTGTTGCACGCCATGTAGATCAAAATATTCCTCCATCTGTAGTATCCATGTTGATGGATCCTTTCCATCAAACTTCCTCATATCGATATTTGGAATGTGGTTGGTCTTCAACCCAAAGTTAGATTCTATAAAATAATGATTAAAATTCATTTTTTTCTCATAATGAGTTTCATGGAATACATTGTCAATATTAAGAAGCATTTCCTGTAGCAACTTTTCCAAAACTTTCTTCAAACCTTCCATGTCTTCTTTTAAACCATTCATGTCACCTTTTATTTCCGATTTTAAACCATATATGTCACCTTTTATTTCTACTTTTAAACCATCCATGTCCCCTTTTATTTCATCTTTGGTTGTTCTTTGTGAGAGCGAAATATGTTTCACTTGGTCCTGTAATTTTGAATAATGATGTTGTAATTCTTCCTCTTCATGCGTCATAGTAGAGCTTTCTGAGGGATTAATGCATGTAGAATTTTTTTATTTGGGAGGAATTTTAGAAGCAAATACTTATATATATTCTTCAGTATTCTCTTGGAATCACTTCAAACTGATTTTTCAAACAAAAGTTATGCAATTTAAAAAAAAATACACACCTTTTTCTTGCTTTTAGGAGCTCGATCTTGAAATGGATGTATCTCTATAATTTCATATCTCTAAGGTATGAAATTGTGTCTTGCAGTAGCCTTATGAGTCTTATTTCTAATTCCAAAAGTCAAACTGAGATTGGATTCCTCAAGATAATGTTATGATCAATGATGAGCCCCAAAATTGGTAACAATTTGGGCTCATTTGGCCTCATTTTCATTGTTCATCCCTTGTTCAAATCCATCATTTTCTATAGTTTATGCATTATTTCTAGTATGTTTGTGTCTTTGGTACGAATAAGGGAAGTTACTTTTCCTAGATGGTAAACATGTGTCTATTTCAGGTTTTTTTAATGTATTGGAGCAAAGTCAAAGCAATCATGAGTTATAAGGCAGCCAAGCCTGAAATGAGGACTTGAAGGAGGGATGTCCACAGCATTCAATGACCCTTCCTCGAGATTCTCACCTTCAGCTCCGAGCTCCAAAGACCACCGAGCCGAATCTAGAAGGCAGCCAATCGGCATTTAGAAAGGGGTTGTTTGACTCACAGTTTGATAGCCGAGTTCCACGGATTGAGGAGGCCAGCTAGGTCCCTCGTTATCTATAAATGTTGAGGCCTTAGCCTTCGTAAAAATACTTTTTTGAACCTATTGTGTACTTTGTACTCCAGTGCTGCAGCAGCTCTATTTCATTTTATTGTAGCCATTTTTGGCAAAACTGTTATGACTCTTTTTTAATAATGATAAGCAGTTTGGTTTCTTAACAAGTCTGAGTTTTTTATAGGAGCCAAAGCTCTCAGGGTTGGGCCCAACCTGAGAGCCTAGGACCTCCTTTCTGTACCATTGTGTTTCTTTACGTATCACTGTTTTTTTTTCCTCTCTTTTATGCATTTGAACACCTTGCTGTTAAGTAGATTTTGTTATGATGCTGGAATAGATCACTGTTTATGAATGGTTTTGGTTTAGATTTTTTGGTAGAATAATAACAGCAAAGCTCTCCAAGAAAAAGAGACAACTACACTCCTGGTTTCACCTCGGCCTTATTAGGTTTGGGGCTGGAATTGAGGAAAACAGGGCTGCCTCACAAAAACACTAGTTTGCTGCTTATGCAATCTTTTAGTGTGCTTGTTTAATTGCAGAGATTAGTCATGGGATTGGACATCTAAAATGTTTCCTTACATAGATGGTGTACCAGGTTTTCTTCCCAAATAAAGTTACTACTCATTTTTGTTGATTGATGGATAGAATAGATTAGTCTAGGAATTGATCATTTGCAGGTTTGTGTAGAATTGATCAAGGCCCACCGTGCAGGGTATCCTCCTCCTTCATCCATCCTCCCAAAGCATCATCTAAGCCTCCTGTTCAGTATCATAGCTAAGCTGCCTTTTTTTTTTTTTTTTCTTCCCATCTATCCTTTGTGTCTACGAAACCTTACCTTCTTGCTCATCATTGCCTTAGTCATCTCCGAGCCAAGTCAGCCTTCTACCAAACCTCCCACCAGTCCTCAGGCCATGTTTAGACCCCTATCCTACCTTTAGATCCATTCATGCACCTTCCCTCATGCATCCACCTCCTAAAAACCGACTTCCAAGTTTCCTGTAGAAATTCTGAAGTTTCCTGTAGAAATTCTGAAGTTTCCTGTAGAACCCCTGCAGACTTCCTGTAGAAGCTCACAAGTGAGGTTTTCTGATAGTCAAACCTTGTGAGACTCTGGGGAAGAGTGCTAGGGACCCCTTAGACCCTCTCTGAGCCTCTCCAACTGTTTCCAAGCATTCCTCTTCCTTGGTCCACTCCTGCACAATGAAGCACAGTTCAAGTATATGCATGTGAAAATCGACACTTAATCAAGAAAATACAAAAAGATACCTTCTAGAACAAAAGTAGACTAAGACATGTGCATTTTCCCTTTTTGAAGTCAATGGCATCACATTCAGCAGTCTGTATTATCATTATTGCATTAATAGAACTAACTGGTAGAATTAGGGTTTGTTACGGTTTGCATTCCTCTTTTGCTTTCAGTTTCTTTCCGCAAGTAGATTAGCTCCCCTTTGAGTTAGCTTTCATCCATCATTTACAAGCTTCATCCAAGAGCTTATAGAAGTTGGCTAAAGCCCTGGCAGACTTGTGCCAGTTGACCAAGTGACAGCTGCGACAAGAGCTAGTACTGGTGCATACAGCACCGTCGCTTCCAAGTTTGTTACGAACAACCGACTTGATAAAAGTAAAGACAGGAGTCCTAGGAGTTGCAGCATTATTGCTGCAATACTGGAGCCCACCATATTTTTGGTGCCATTGCTAGGGAGGCATCAGAGTATTGGTGATTGCTTCTATTCTTCTATTTTTCCACTACAAACTACTGCTAAGTAGTTTATTTCGTTTCCATTCTGCAATTTCATTCCTGCAAAAGTAGAGTAGACATTTCTTGCTTTCCTAGATTAGCCTTCAAATTCTGCAATTTCAATTCTGCAAGCATAGATTAGAATTTCAATTCTGCTTTCATAGATTAGCCTTTCAATTCCGCATTTTCCTTTCAGTAAGATAGTTAGCTGCAGTTCAACCTATTTTAGTTTTGCAGGTACAAAAGAAAAAAATACAAAAGCAAGAAAAAAACTTTCCATTTCATACCTCGTAGGAACAGAGATAAGACCGGCAAATTCTTACCCAACACCCCCACCACATCACTGAGTCAACTTTCTCTCTTCTCTGGTGACAGTGAGCCAGAAGAACCTATAGCTGAACCTCCTGAGATATATGAAGACCCTATAGCGGAAGAAGAGTTAGAAACCATTCCATCTACAGCCATGCTGAAAACCGAAACGGGAGAAGAGAAGATGAGAGAATAGAGGGTGCCTTTCCCATTCGAGAGACCAATGGAGACATAAAGATGAAAAACATAAGTCCCTCCGCGCTACCTCATTTCCATGGTCTGACTTCTGAGGACCCTGATACCTTCTTGTTTGAGTTTGTTGTCCTTTGTAGAACTTATGACTATGCTGAGGATGAGCAAAGTTGAAACTCTTTCCCTCTACCCTCAAGGATGCAGCATTACGTTGGTTCATGGGGTTACCTGGAAACAGTATCACCACTTGGGCTCAAATGCAACAAGCCTTCAACACCAAGTACAAAGACTACTGTAGGTCCAAAGAAACTAAGGGGGAAATCTTTTAGATGACCATGGGCAGTGACGAATCTTTGGAAGACTATGAGGAAAGGTTCCAACTCAGTTACAAACGAGCCAGGTGCACACTTAACCCAGAATCTCTGAAGTTGGTTCTGCTCCGAGGAGTCCCTGACGACCTTTTGGACACCCTTAACCTGCTGGCTGGAGGAGATATCTACCAACTACCTTATGAGGACATAAAGACCGTGTTTAGAAACCATTCTAGGGCAGCCCGGAAGAAAGGTAGGGGGAATCATCTCTCAGCTAACACCTCCCTCTCCAAGCATGAGTTTGCTAACCAGATGGAAGATCTTAAGAGCAAAATGAGACAGACCATTGCCATGCAACTTGATACCTTCAGAATTCAGCAAAAGAAGGAAGAGGCTGAGAGGGCCTTGGCCATTTTTTGTCCTAGATGCACAAGGAAACACCCCAAGAATGAGTGCCCACTACACTCAGTAGAGGTATGTTTCGTGTGTGAGGAAGACTATCCCACCAACCAATGCCCTACCTTGCCTAGATTTAAAGCCATGTACCTAGGGACCGAGGTGGCTACTGAACCTCTCTACTTCCTCAATCAAAGGAGGCCTCATGGACCCAGGCCTTATCAGCAAGGAATGCAAGGGACATCCTAAGCTTACTACCACCCCAACCAACCTGCCCATATGCCTTCTTGGGGCCCCCCTACTCATCCTTCATGGTCCGCACCTCCTCCATGGTCTTATCCATCTCCATACCAAACTCAACCGCCCTCTCACTCGTTTCACTCTCATGCCCAGCCACAACCTCAGTGGAATGCACCTCAACCGGGGTGGAGGCCCCAATACAACACTCCTCTTGCCATTCTGCCTCCACCACCAACTCAATCCCAACCATTACCTCCTGCTCCTCCAAGACAACCCCAGATGCCTGCTCAACCGAACCCGGCAATGGCGCCAAAACGATGGTGGGCTCCCGTATTGCAGCAATAATGCTGCAACTCCTGGGACTCCCGTCTTTACTTTTATCAACCTGGTTGTTCGTAACAAACTTGGAAGCGATGGTGCTATATGCACGAGTACTATCTCTTGTCGCAGCTGTCACTTGGTCAGATGGCACAAGTCCGTCAAGGCTTTAGCCAACTTCTATAAGCTCTTGGATGAAGCTTGTAAATGATGGATGAAAGCTAACTCAAAGGGGAGCTAATCTACTTGTGGAAAGAAACTGAAAGCAAAAGAGGAATGCAAACCCTAGCAAACCCTAATTCTACCAACTAGTTCTATTAATGCAATAATGAGAATACAGACTACTGAATGAGATGCCATTGACTTCAAAATGGGAAAATGCAAATGTCTTAGTCTACTTTGTTCTAGAAGGTATCTTTTTGTATTTTCTTGATTAAGTGTCGATTTTCACATGCATATACTTGAACTGTGCTTCACTGTGCAGGAGTGGACCAAGGAAGAGGAATGCTTGGAAACAGTTGGAGAGGCTCAGAGAGGGTCTAAGGGGCCCCTAGCACTCTTCCCCAGAGTCTCACAAGGTTTGGCTATCAGAGAAAACCTCACTTGTGAGCTCTTCTACAGGAAGTCCTGCAGGGGTTTCTAATAGGAAACTTCAGAATTTCTACAGGAAACTTCAGAATTTCTACAGGAAACTTGGAAGTCGGTTTTTAGGAGGTGGATGCGTGAGGGAAGGTGCATGAATGGATCTAAAGGTAGGATAGGGGTCTAAACATGGCCTAAGGACTGGTGGGAGGTTTGGTGGAAGGCTGACTTGGCTCGAAGATGACTAAGGGCAATGATGAGCAAGAAGTAAGGTTTCGTAGACACAAAGGATAGAATCAAAAAAAAAAAAAAAAAAAAGGCAGCTTAGCTATGACACCGAATAGGAGGCTTAGATGATGCTTTGGGAGGATGGATGAAGGAGGAGGATACCCTACACGGTGGGCCTTGATCAATTCTACACAAACCTGCAAATGATCAATTCCTAGACTAATCTATTCTATCCATCAATCAACACAAATGAGCAGTAACTTTATTTGGGAAGAAAACCTGGTACACCATCTATGTAAGGAAACATTTCAGATGTCCAACCCCATGACTAATCTCTGCAATTAAACAAGCACACTAAAAGATTGCATAAGCAGCAAACTAGTGTTTTTGTGAGGCAGCCCTGTTTTCCTCAATTCTAGCCCCAAACCCAATAAGGCCGAGGTGAAACCAGGAGTGTAGTTGTCTCTTTTTCTTGGAGATCTTTGTTGTTATTATTCTACCAAAACATCTAAACCAAAACCATTCATAAATAGTGATCTATTCCAGCATCATAACAAAATCTACTTAATAGCAAGGTGTTCAAATGCATAAAAGAGAGGAAAAAAAAACAGTGATACATAAAGAAACACAATGGTACAGAAAGGAGGTCCTAGGCTCTCAGGTTGGGCCCAACCCTGAGAGCTTTGGCTACTATAAAAAACTCAGAATTGTTAAGAAACCAAACTTCTTATCATTATTAAAAAAGAGTCATAACAGTTTTGCCAAAAATGGCTACAAGAAAATGAAATAGAGCTGCTGCAGCACTGGAGTACAAAGTACACAATAGGTTCAAAAGTATTTTTACGAAGGCTAAGGCCTCAACATTTATAGATAACAAGGGACCTAGCTGGCCTCCTCAATCCATGGAACTCGGCTGTCAAACTGTGAGTCAAACAGCCGCTTTCTAAATGTTGATTGGCTGCCTTCTAGATTTGGCTCAGTGGTCTTTGGAGCTCGGAGCTGAAGGTGAGAATCCCGAGGAAGGGTCATTGAATGTTGTGGACATCCCTCCTTCAAGTCCTCATTTCAGGCTTGGCTGCCTTATAGCTCATGATTGCTTTGACTTTGCTCCACTACGTCAAAAAAACCTGAAATAGACACATGTTAACCATCTAGGAAAAGTAACTTCCCTTATTCGTACCAAAGACACAAACATACTAGAAATAATGCATAAACTATAGAAAATGATGGATTTGAACAAGGGCTGAACAATGAAAATGAGGCCAAATGAGCCCAAATTGTTACCAATTTTGGGGCTCATCATCACCCCCCTGCTAAAATGGTTGCTCATCGTTGAGCAACTAGTCCAGCTCCTCATATTTCATTGCTTTGATGGCCACTCTGACATCCCAGGCTTCTGAAGTAGTGTCCTCAACACTGTCATGAAATCCCGCCTTCCTCTCCACTTCTTCCCACTGCTTATGCTCCTCCTCTTCTAATCCTCCCTCTAATAATTCCAACAGCAAGGGTGGACTTAGCTTGAGGCCTATCCAACTGGCTTGGAGGTTTTGCATAGACTTCTTGTAGAGAGGTACCCGTGCCAAGGCCTCCCTCATCCGAGTTGGAGTGTGATATTCCCGAATCTTGAGGCTGTGGGACAATGTGTTCCACCTACGATTGCAAGCATGAACGCAATTGTCCCCAAGTAACCTTTCCATGTCCTCGAAGTGTGCTATGGCCTGGGCCTGACGATCCATGTAATCCAGTAATCCCTGGGAATTGGTTGCTAGGTGTTGGTGAGTGGATATTAGTTTTGTGGGGTCCCCTGGCTCTGCTCTGATCAACAGCAGTTCATGTAACTCCCGATCCATGATATTTCTGACCTCAGCTGCTCTCTTCTCTTCGTGGTTTAACCATGAGGTCCTTGCCATCAGCTGCATATCCCCGACTGCTATGTTGGGGTCCCACGAAGTGATGTTTGGAAGCGCCAAGTTATGTAGGTAAAACTCTGAGAGCTTGGCCTTATCTTCCGAGGAACTGGTGTTACATAAATCTTTGAATTGTTGGGGGTTCTGGATATGAGAGATACCCCTCTGCACCAATGTATTAATTTGGAACTGGAGCCATTGGTCTCGAAGGTACAAGCCATAAGATTTAGCCAGCTGCCTACATTGGAGTGCTTCCATTGCCCAACTGGCCATACAGGCCAGTTGTGCCTCCTTTTCTTGCACCTGTTGCCTTAGTGATTTTACCTCAATATCTGCCTGCAGTTCCCGCACCATGGATTTCGCAGAAATTCGAAATCGGCTGGTGGATTTTTATGACGAACTGCAATCATTTACTAAACAACCATTTCCCAGCCGAATGTGCGTCCTCTTCCTCTACAAGCGATTAACCCGAAGTCTTCTACCTGATTCAAGCATCCTGCTGCCGCTCAGACTGGTCTTGCGCTACCGTAAACTCCTTTGGAAGCCAAGAACGAACTCCTACAGGAAACTGCACTACAGGAAACGCGGCATCCGCAACAGTGCGGACTGTTCACGTCGGGGTGGTGAATTTCAGAGGTAGGCAGAATTTAACCTCCTCATGCAAAGAAAATTTCTTTTCAAAGGTGGTGCAATCGACGTAGAAAGGGTAGGGAAATTCAAGTGTAATTCTGTCTAGTTTGATATATGTGTCGCTGCTAGAATCATCGTCGTCATCTGCATGAGAATTTTCTTCACACATAAATGGAAATTCCTTTCTGTCGAAGGTGATACCCTGCTGAAACACTGTCAAAACTGCAATTTTTTTTACCACTGCGTGTATAATGGAGATAGGCTCTGTGCTCCGGGTGGAAATTCTCGAAATCCTTCCTCTGTACATCTAAGCAAACAAAGTTAGTAGTGCAATCGACCAAAGGTTTCTTTTTCTTCCACTCTAAGGAAAGAATCCGCTCAGAAGTCTCAGTCCGAGAGCGCAAACACAGCATTTGATCATGCCGGGCGGGTTCATTCGTAAAGAACCATCAGACTCAAAGAAGTTACGGGAGACCCCTGAGGTGGTAGAACTGTTCTCCCGTGCACAATGGATGTCATTTTGTGACAAGCTCCAGGGGCACGATGATGAAATTACAGAAGAATTCCTCCAGTCCCTGGAGCCGAAGTCAAAAACATTGGCCATCGTCAATTTCAGGGGATTATCCCTCAAACTCACACCACAGCTCATCAGCAGGGTGACTGATCTTCCAATGGGAATCCCATGGGATAAGGAGGAAAGGAAGCTGGGTAAGAAGGCTAAAGAATAATTCTTCTCGCCTGAAGAACAATTCTCAGAGGATAAAAATGGAGTGAGGAGGACTAGCCTACAGCCGCTCTGGAGTGAAGTCAGCCTCCAAATTATGAAGTATATCACTTGCGAGGGGCGGTTTAGTATCATATATGGTTATCACTTTCGGCTGCTCACAGAGCTCAGGCACCACATGGACCTCCCCTCGGAGCAGAAATTGAGCATTCCATACTTCCTTTTGCAGTCCATGACTGAATGTGCCACCAAGCTCAGAGAAGGGACACCGGACTAGCTAGCACATCATGGGCTTATAAAGCTCCTTGTGGAAGATGCACTCCACACTTTCACCATCCCTCTCTCATGGGAGATTTTCCGGAATATGAAAAAGGATGATGACATCCGAGTTTTAGCTTAGGAGCTTACTTCCTCTAGCAGTGAAGAGAAGGAGCCTACGCAAGCCAAGAAGAAGACCAAAAGACAGGACACCAAGGGCAAATCCCCCAAGAAGGAGCAAAAAGGAACACCAGTAAAGCAAGCTGCCAAAATAGGGGATGCTGGGATTGCCCCAACGCCCAGAGAAAAGAGACTACAGAGCAGGGTAGAGCGGACTGAGAAAGTCCAGGATAGTAAGGACACCCCTAAGGCTACCTCGGCCAGGATAAAAGAAAAATTTCCCGCAGCCAAGCAGGCTAAAACTGTGCCCTCGATTCCTATAGGAAAACAACAAAGTACCCCTACAGGAAAGCAACAAAGTGCTCCTACAGGGAAGCAACAGAGTGCTCCTACATGGAAGCAACAAAGTGCTCCTACAGGGGAGCAGCAGAGTGGTCCTACAAGGAGGGAGCGAAGAATTCCTTCATGGAAACAGCAAGGTCCCTCTACAAGAAAATTGAAAACGGCTTCTACAGGAAGCCAGAAAGCTACCACTACAGGACTTTCTACAGGAAGTCCGAAAGGAGAACAACAGTAGGAGAAATCAGTTGAAATCCTAGCTAGGGAGGCAGCAATTGTGTTGGCTGCCCTAAGTACTCCTCCCAAGCCAAAAGAAAAATGAAAAAGGGAGACTCCTTTATATGTCAAAGCAAGGAGGAGTGTGAGAATTAAGACTGGTAGACCCCAGCCTCCATCCAAAGAACCTATTATTATTGAGGATGCTCCTACCACGCCAAGGGATAAGTCCCCTTCCAAAGCCTCCATCACTTATGAGAGGGGAAGCCCGAAAACATCTTCATGGAAGGACAGAGTGGAAAAAATGAGCTCACAAGCCTCTCTACAGGATGTTGAGGCCATTCTACAGGAAACTCTGGCTAGGCTCAAGGAAACTGAGCAGATGGAGGAGAAGGCAGTTGAGTCACCACCAAAGGAGGAGGGAGCAGCCGAGTCACCACCAAAGGAGGAGAAACCTGATGATATTGCAGAGCCAAGCCCACAGCCCCACTTGGGCTCTTATTATAATTTTTTGGAAGCAGGCAGAATTATTCCCCAAAAGTTTACAGTGCCACTGTTTTTATCACTAGAAGAAGAACGGGTCCGAACCCACACGTGGATGGTGATAGCTAAATCTAAGGGAGTAGCGGATATTGGGCCTCTAGAGGAAAGGCTCAAGGAAGCACAAAGGGAGCTGGCAAGAGTAAGGCATGTGGAAAGCTCCCAGCAAGCCAAATTGAGAGAAGAAAATGAGCTACTCAGGCAGCAGCTCCAGCTGCAGGAACAAGGGAAAGAAAAGGGCATGGCAGCCAAGGATCCCTCAACAGAGCCTCAAGGGGAAGAAGAGATGCAAGTTGATCTTGAGGAATTCGACCAGCAGCTACAGGAAAGGGAACTGCAGGCAGATACTGAGGTACAATCACTAAGGAAACAGGTGCAAGAAAAGGAGGCACAACTAGCCTGTATGGCCAGTTGGGCAATGGAAGCACTCCAATGTAGGTAGCCGGCTAAATCTTATGGCTTGTACCTTCGGGACCAGTGGCTGCAGTTCCAAATTAATACATTGGCACAGAGGGGTATCTCTCATATCCAGAACCCCCAGCAATTCACAGATTTATGTAACACCAGTTCCTCGGAAGATAAGGCCAAGCTCTCAGAGTTTTACCTCCATAACTTGGCACTTCCAAACATCACTTCGTGGGACCCCAACATAGTAGTAGGGGATATGCAGCTGATGGCAATGACCTCATGGTTAAACCACAAAGAGAAGAGAGTAGCTGAGGTCAGGAATATCATGGACCGGGAGTTACATGAACCGTTGTTGATCAGAGCAGAGCCAGGGGACCCCACAGCACTGATATCTGCTCACCAGCACCTAGCAACCAATTCCCAGGGATTACTGGATTACATGGATCGTCAGGCCCAGGCCATAGCACACTTCGAGGACATGGAAAGGTTACTTGGGGACAATTGCGTTCATGCTTGCACTCGTAGGTGGAACACATTGTCCCACAGCCTCAAGATTCGGGAATATCACACTCCAACTCGGATGAGGGAGGCCCTGGCACGGGTACCTCTCTACAAGAAGTCTATGCAAAATTCTCCAAGCCAGTTGGATAGGCCTCAAGCTAAGTCCACCCTTGCTATTGGGATTATTAGAGGGAGGATCAGAAGAGGAGGAGCATAAGCAGTGGGAAGAAGTGGAGAGGAAGGCTGGATTTCATGACAGTGTTGAGGACACTACTTCAGAAGCCTGGGATGTGAGAGTGGCCATCAAAGAAATGAAAGATGAGGAGCTGGACTAGTTGCTCAAGGATGAGCAACCCTTTTAGCAGGGGGGTGATGATGAGCCCCAAAATTGGTAACAATTTGGGCTCATTTGGCCTCATTTTCATTGTTCAGGCCTTGTTCAAATCCATCATTTTCTATAGTTTATGCATTATTTCTAGTATGTTTGTGTCTTTGGTACAAATAAGGGAAGTTACTTTTCCTAGATGGTTAACATGTGTCTATTTCAGGTTTTTTTGACGTATTGGAGCAAAGTCAAAGCAATCATGAGCTATAAGGCAGCCAAGCCTAAAATGAGGACTTGAAGGAGGGATGTCCACAGCATTCAATGACCCTTCCTCAGGATTCTCACCTTCAGCTCCGAGCTCCAAAGACCACCGAGCTGAATCTAGAAGGCAGCCAATCAGCATTTAGAAAGGGGTTGTTTGACTCACAATTTGACAGCCGAATTCCATGGATTGAGGAGGCCAGCTAGGTCCCTCGTTATCTATAAATGTTGAGGCCTCAGCCTTCGTAAAAAGACTTTTTTGAACCTATTGTGTACTTTGTACTCCAGTGCTGCAGCAGCTCTATTTCATTTTCTTGTAGCCATTTTTGGCAAAACTGTTATGACTCTTTTTGAATAATGATAAGCAGTTTAGTTTCTTAACAAGTCTGAGTTTCTTATAGGAGCCAAAGCTCTCAGGGTTGGGCCCAACCTGAGAACCTAGGACCTCCTTTCTGTACCATTGTGTTTCTTTACGTATCACTGTTTTTCTTCCCTCTCTTTTATGCATTTGAACACCTTGCTGTTAAGTAGATTTTGTTATGATGTTAGAATAGATCACTGTTTATGAATGGTTTTGGTTTAGATGTTTTGGTAGAATAATAACAGCAAATATCTCCAAGAAAAAGAGACAACTACACTCCTGGTTTCACCTCTGCCTTATTGGGTTTGGGGCTGGAATTGAGGAAAACAGGGCTGCCTCACAAAAACACTAGTTTGCTGCTTATGCAATCTTTTAGTGTGCTTTTTTAATTGCAGAGATTAGTCATGGGGTTGGACATCTGAAATGTTTCCTTACATAGATGGTGTACCAGGTTTTCTTCCCAAATAAAGTTACTGCTCATTTGTGTTAATTGATGGATAGAATAGATTAGTCTAGGAATTGATCATTTACAGGTTTGTGTAGAATTGATCAAGGCCCACCATGCAGGGTACCCTCCTTCTTCATCCATCCTCCCAAAGCATCATCTAAGCCTCCTGTTCGGTGTCATAGCTAAGCTGCCTTTTTTTTTTTTTCTTCCCATCTATCCTTTGTGTCTATGAAACCTTACCTTCTTGCTCATCATTGCCTTAGTCATCTCCGAGCCAAGTCAGCCTTCCACCAAACCTCCCACCAGTCCTCAGGCCATGTTTAGAGCCCTATCCTACCTTTAGATCCATTCATGCACCTTCCCTCACGCATCCACCTCCTAAAAACCGACTTCCAAGTTTCCTGTAGAAATTCTGAAGTTTCCTGTAGAAATTCTGAAGTTTCCTGTAGAAATTATGAAGTTTCCTGTAGAACCCCTGCAGACTTCCTGTAGAAGCTCACAAGTGAGGTTTTCTGATAGCCAAACCTTGTGAGACTCTGGGGAAGAGTGCTAGGGGCCCCTTAGACCCTCTCTGAGCCTCTCCAACTGTTTCCAAGCATTTCTCTTCCTTGGTCCACTCCTGCACAGTGAAACACAGTTCAAGTATATGCATGTGAAAATCGACACTTAATCAAGAAAATACAAAAAGATACCTTCTAGAACAAAAGTAGACTAAGACATGTGCATTTTCCCTTTTTGAAGTCAATGGCATCTCATTCAGCAGTCTGTATTCTCATTATTGCAATAATAGAACTAGATGGTATAATTAGGGTTTGCTAGGGTTTGCATTCCTCTTTTGCTTTCAGTTTCTTTTCGCAAGTAGATTAGCTCCCCTTTGAGTTAGCTTTCATCCATCATTTACAAGCTTCATCCAAGAGCTTATAGAATTTGGCTAAAGCCCTGGCGGACTTGTGCCAGCTGACCAAGTGACAGCTGCGACAAGAGCTAGTACTTGTGCATACAGCACCGTCGCTTCCAAGTTTGTTACGAACAACCGGGTTGATAAAAGTAAAGACGGGAGTCCCAAGAGTTGCAGCATTATTGCTGCAATACTGGAGCCCACCAATCAATATCCCAAAATGACCTGGTTATGGGTTGGTTCAGTAGAGAAAACTTGTTCTACTCCTCCAAGCACCAAGTCCTCACTCCAATAAGCCCTTCAAATTAGGTCAAATATCAACCAAATAAATAAGGATCAATTATGCTTCAACTAGCTTCCAACTTCAACTTTGGCCCCCAACTTCCACCTACAGCTTCAACTTGCAACATTGACCTGCAACTTCGTCCCTGTAACAATTGTACAAATCATAGTTTATTTGCATGTGTTAGAGAAAAATAGACCAAAAATAATGTTTCATCTTTCTTCTCAAGTTCTCCTTGCCTTCTTGACCTTCACATTGGCTTCCTTGATGTTGTCAGCTTCAAATTGAACTTGATGATGAGAGAGATTGAATTGGTGATGTAATGTTATCAATGCTACTTCTATTTATATGCATTTGAGGGGTTTGAATTCCTTGTTTTAGGTCAACTTGTCATTTCCTAGGGTGACTTGTGCTTGGAAGTTTCTAGGACTTTCTAGACTCAAAATCAACATCTTTTAGATTTCACAACTTGTCCGGAACAGTTTTATATAAATGATAAAGACACTCTTGACTCAAGAAAAATATTTTTTTGACATGATAAACCATAGAAGCATGAAGAACATGCTTTACCTAGATGAACATAAAAGTGGAACATTAAACCATACTCAAAATAATATTTTTCTTTCTTCTTTTTCTTGTAACATAAAATATAAATAATGGTTTGAGTAGATTGACAATTATGAAAATTGAAGCTAGTTACATTTTCCAACACTCCCTCTTGACTAGGGATGTATTCATAATTGTATGCCTGGTACAAGGTTATTCTTAAACTGAAGATTGTTCATAAGAAGAGTCACATTGATAAGCTAACTGCAAGCATCAATATTATTACCAATGTTGTCTTTGAGGCCTAACTAGAGTATAGACAAGCTCAACTTCATTTGAGAGCATTATGCTGGGAGGCTTTATGTGTGATACCACACTACCTCTAAGGCACATACCCCTCTGTATGTTCAATAGGTATGTACTTTTAGGACTATTCTTATCTTGGATTTTTAATCCTTAATCCTTAAAGAATATTAGTCCTCTTCAACCACTCTTTTCTTGGATACTTATATTTTTTTCAAAGAGTGTAAGTACATTTCCTTTCTTGGATTATCTGTCCTCAAGGAAACCATATATTCTTATCCAATCCTCCACCATTCTCTCTTAATGGCCTTCACTTAGACTTACAGTTGTTAGACTTGGTCAATTGCATGACACATGAAGAAGAGAATACAAATATGATGTTTATCATCACTCCCTCTAAGCTAGAGAGGATATCCTCATTCCATCTTGATTAGGGAATAGAGCCTTGCTCTTGTTCAAGGAGACTCCTTTACTCCCTCTTAAATCTAGAGGATATTCCTGACTTCCTTTTCAATTTGAGAAGTTATAACCACAATCTTTCTAGTTCGTTTCATCTACTTATTATTTATGGAGATAGTTGCATGACTCCCTCTTTCCTTCGCATATCATTATATTGAGATTTCTTCTTTGCTTTGTATCATGGAGCCATCATCTTCCTTCAATCTTGTGATAGGGTCAATTTTTCACATCACCTTCATCTTGTCGTTATCAATGGAGGCATTATATTGAGCTTACCAAACTTCAAGCTAATTTTAGATTCCTCATGAAAGTGATCTTTATGAACATAAGGTTATCCTCTTATACTACTACCTTTCAATCCCAAGGTGATGATGTGAACACCTTGACCTCATAATTTCCAAAACTATATAGTCAATTCACATGTTCTTTGAATTGAGTTCAGCACCCACAATTGAACTTGCCTCAACTGTCATCATTCATTCCTACAATGTCCTAGCAAGTAGAAAAACAACCTGTTAACTAGATAACCAATATTAAAGTATTAAGTATCATAATTACCTTGTAACGATGGCCTTCTCATGATCCATATCCACATGAATTTTAATCAGAGTGTCCATGCATCGATCTTAATTACCAAGCTAATATATCTTCATTTTAGGATTTTTAGTTATTAACTCCCTTTCTCTCATCTAGAGACCATACTTGATGTTGACCAATATTATCATGTTTATGCTATCTTGTGGGAGAGTCTTGACCAAACTTCATCTTCTTAGGCATTAAGTAACCATAGGGAAGACTTACCGAGCACATTCTTATCACCAACTCTTTTTGCATAATTCTAGCATATATGAGTCTTTTCTAAGGAAAAGTTTATTTTAGTAACATGCATGCCTTTGTTGTTCAAATTATAATGATGCAATGACTAGAATAGTTTTCCACAATTGATAACTACTTCTATAGATGAAAAATGTTTCTTATTTATACTTTAATCAACAAGTAGCTATACATGAAAAACTCCAATCATTAATTCTTCAACAAGACCAGCAAAATAAAGATCATAGTGAACAATAGACAATAAGCAAGAGACAAGAGACACCAAGATTAGGCTCATAGCCAAGGAAAAACCAACAAGGGAAAAACCCGAGAAACTATTTCCTTATGAGAGAGATACTTTTTCCAATAATATTACATCAAAATATTCCAACAAATCCACACTATTATTCAATGAAAAATACTAGTCATAGACTATAAATGTAATGATAGAGATCAACTCCAAATTATCTTTAATAGACTACTTGAGAAAGTTGAAGTCACTATTATGGGATGCTGAAAATAGTGTTGAAGTTTCCACAGAGATATCACAGAAGCTCGGCCTCAAGAATTTGGATAAGAAACTTTGATCAAAGAGCATCCACCATAGTCAGCAAGTATAACCAAGTCTTTGTAGATTTTAGCCTTCATGGTGACAAGAAATAGTAGCCCAAATAAAAGAAAAAATTCCCAATACAAATTTCAATCAACTTTAGATCCAAAAGTAAGGTCAATGCAAATCACAGAAACCATATCCTCTTCTTTACACATGTGGTGTCTTCTTTTGTAATTGCATATTGAATTTCTTGAATATTGTTTGGTTGAAATGAGAGCTGATGAGTGTTGTCTTAAGGGGCTTAGACCCAGGTTCAGAGTTAGTTGTGCTAACCAACAAAACCCTATACCACCAACCCTTTAAGAAATGACCTTCTTGCACAGACTGCAATCTCACCCGAGGCTATATTGGGGGATGCTAGAACCAGGTTTTTGCATCCAGGGGGACTATGCAGTCTGGCTGTAAAGTTTTTATCAGTTTAGGGCTTAATCCAACCTTCGTGAATCGTTAACCTTATTGTTACAGTCGTAAAGCATTTTCCTACTTAACATATTTGTGAATTGTGCGTAACTAGTTTATTATGTATTATTCATCATATAGAATAATATTTGAACCTTCATGATGCAATTGCAGAAGAAATGTACAAAACGAACCATAAATAGTTTAAAACATAGAAACTATGCAAACATAAGAAAATATATAGTTTTGTCTCAAATTCTTCTTTATTAGTTCAAGTCTTCACAGATACACTCTTTTTTATCATGCGCACACAGCCGTAGGGGCCAACCCACACAACTACAGACTTACCAAGGTCTCTGCACACAGAGCTGCAAGAGCCTTCCCCTTCACCTGAATACAGAAATATCTTCTAATTACAGACTCAAAATATTACACAATTTGATTCCTTGATTGCCTTAGACTTGCTAAAACATCCCTTTATATATTCTTTTATCCTTACAATACCATGGTCCACAAACCATGGGTGAAGCTTAAAATTGTCTAGACAATCCCATCCCTTTACAAAAGAAGTATCTTTGACCTACCCTAAATCCCCTTCGACTCTTATAACCTTGTGTTAATCACGCTCCATTCCTCGAAATACAGAGTCTTTACATGTCTCGGACAAAACTTAGACCTACGGGACCCCTACCTAATAGGCCCCCAACAAAAAGAAGTCACTCGTCCTCAAGTCACTCACAGGGTACATCCTTGATATTTTCCTTCAGTCCTTTGTATGTAGAAATCAATGCATGAAGTGTTGTTGTGCATTGCTTGGTGGCCTGTCGAACTTAATCCATGAGCTTCTCTATTGTCTACCCTTTTGCTGCAAGCCCGATTGTCCTCTGTGTTTGCTGCATGCTCTTAAATTTTCCCTCTACTTCATGTGAGAGGTGGTAGTCCTCATCTACCCAAGGTTGCATCCATGCATAGATGATTTGTGCCTTCCTCTGCAGCTCATTAATCTTTTCCTGCAACAGTGTTCCTTCCTGAAGACAGGCGAAAAACTGCACAGGTGCGAAGGTTCACGCCGTTGCTTTAATATTATCAAACTATAATTTCTTATATATGATCTCCACTTCAATATTTTTCACATTGGTTCCTCCTACAACGAGTCCCATACTTCCATTGTATCTTCAAAAAGTTGACTGCAGTCCTTGACTATAGTCATTATCTGTTCCATATCCACTTTTATGGTAGCTTCACGCTACTCTTAAACTTATCGTGCCATTGTATCATGCAACTTCATCTAAAGTTCTATAATATACATCTACAGTTCAAATCTAACCTTTCCCACCTCTTCCTTTAATTCTCTGACTGTTGCTGCCAATTTCTAAAGTTTTTCTGATGAAGCTAACTTGGCTGGGATCTGCAGCTTTGGAAGCTCACTATAACTTTGGTTATGGCCTCTTCCAATTGCTGGTTGCGTGCAACTACCTTCTCACGATCCTGCATCTCTTTATTCTTTTCTTCGAACATTTGTTAGTTTTTTATTTTGACTTTGTTGATGACCAACAGAGCTCACTAGTCCCATACCTTGAGCTCACCAGTGACACTTTGATGTAGCTCATGCAACGTTTGAAGGGGGGGTGAGACAAGATTGAGGCTCAGATTCTTTAATTTGTGTGCACTCTCCCTTTCTTCTACAGTCTCAACGTGTAGTGATCCTTCTCGTAAATGTACTGCCTAGAGGTCTCCGGTAAGATCTGTTGTCAAAGGTACCACGCTCTCTTGATTCACACTTGCCTGAACCACGCTCGCTTGTGTTGAGATTGCAACAAGATGATGGAGCTTAGTGAAAAGAGTCACCTTCACTAAGTGGGCCCGCGGGCTATTTTTGGCGCAAGTCTATTTTTAGACTATGTCTATTTTTAGACATATGGATCATGTCTATGGATTGCAGGTTGCTGTTTATGGATGATTGATCAAGTTGGAAAAAAATAGATGGAATTCTATTTTTAGACCACAGCGGAGTGACTGCTCAGTCTAAATATAGAACAGTCAAATATTATTAGCTCATAATAATATTTAGACTATAAACTTTGTCTTATTCTCTTGGAGCACTTCAGGATGAGCTACGGATGTGGTACATGCAGATCCCAGAAGGAAATACGTGGTTACCTATGGGATGACTAATATTTGCATGCAGGACTTCAGTTAGAACTCAAGTGAGTTGAGTTTAGTGGACTGGAGGTGCAGTTGATGGAGTTGTGTTCAGTTTAGCTTTGTTAACCTGGTTGTATTTAGTCTAACTGGAAAATAGACTAGAGATGGGTTGGGTGAATTAGTTATTAATTAATTCACAAGTTATTAACTCATAATACAACTAATGAATACATCAGTTAACTCAGTTGCATGTCAGTGCATGTTCAGTTCAGCAGGGACAGGTGCTAGAGAATCAGATTGCTATCAGTTGTGACTATAGTTGTGCATCAGATCTTGCACAATCAGGGGATTGAGTATGCCAATGAGTTTGCTCACGTATTTGCCCACATTGTAGCTTGTGCTCACGTGATTTTGCCAAGGAAATACGTGGTTGCCTTGGAATTATCATCAGTTCTTGAGCAGGTATTGAGCAGCGGAGGCAGGCAAGCAGCGAAGGAGATTCGAGCCAGTGATTGATTCAGATCTGAGTTGTATTGTGTGTAACAGAGGTGGAGATACTTGTGAGAAGTATTATGCTGTGTAATGTTACATGACTCAATCATTAATATACAGATAGTTGGGGTTTTTAGCGAGATGCTTTCCCCGGGGTACATACTGTGTTAATGTGTGAATGCTCTTGATGTTTTATTGTTATTGATGCTGCTATATTGATGATCAACGTAGAGGAGCTTATGTATTGTGTATGTTTTCCGCAATAGTACATGATCAGGATAATCTCTGTTGAATATGTGTTAAATTATTCAAAATTTCTACATGGTATCAGAGCTGTTGATCATCTGATCTACTATTCAGGGAGTGTTTACATTCTATTTCTTCAGGCAGAGTCTGTAATCGGGCCAGGTAGCCTATGGATTCATCCTTCTTTTGGAAGGTGAGATATCTGGTGAATGCCCATACAGTCGATCTCTGTACAAGAAATATTGTGTTCTCACGAATCTTAGATCCGAGGCGGTTGAGTTGGTTGCTGGTGGAATTTGAATTTGCAGCAGTATTTTCTTGGTGGCAACGCAGCAATGTCTTTCAACAGATTGCGATTGGAGTATGCTCTTGAGGGAAGCTCAAACTATATTGCATGGAAGGACAGGATGGAGGCAGTATTGGATGATAATGGGCTGAAGGCGTTCATAGATACGGATATCCCAAAGCCTACTGATGCTACTCAAGCTGATGCTTGGCAAAAGAAGATTGCAAAATGTCGAAGGATTCTGTTGGAGGGCGTGAAGGATCACATTGTGTCCAGCCTCCATGGAAAGGCTACTCCATATTTGATGTGGAAATCATTAACAGGATTATTCCAAAGCAAGAGTGATCAGAGGAAGCTGGCGCTCAAAGATAAACTTAGAAACATCAAATGCGAGAAGGGTGAAAGTATTCCCAAGTATCTCACGAAGTTCACTCAGTGTCGAGATGAGCTGGGAAGTGTGGGGGTTACTGTCGATGATGAGGACTTGGTGAGCTTGGCTCTCCTTGGTCTTCCGAAGAGTTGGCATTCTTATCAGGACTCTGTCAATGGTCGGGAGAAGTTGCCAAGATGGGAAAGACTATGGTCAGATCTTGTGCAGGAGGAGATCAGGCGGAGCACCAGGGACATATATTCGTCAAAGGGAGCTGATGAAGAGAATTGTGCTTTGGCTGCCAAAGCAAAGAAAGGGAAGAGCAAGAAAGCTTCTCAGTCTGGTGCGAAAGGCAAGAAGCAGGATATGTCCAAGGGGAAGTGTTTTCACTGTCACTAGCATGGACACTATGCCACAAATTGTCCCCAGAAGAAGAAGAACCAGCAAGTTGTTGGATCTGCAGGGGGAGAGGCCTTAGCTTCTCAGTTTGAGCTTGATTTTTTATTGATCGCATGCTTGGTTTCAAGTGTGATGGGATCAGTGTGGTTCTTGGATAGTGGTGCGTCTTTTCACATGACGGGAGATAGATATTTGTTCTCTGATCTGGAGGACAAAGATCTTGGAGTGCGCATCGAGATGGGTGATGATGGTAGATACAGTGCGACCAGTATCGGTACCATTTCCTTTGAGAGGGAGTCTGGTAAACCCTTTGTATTGAAGGAAGTCATGCATGTTCCAGAATTGAAGAAGAATCTCATCTCAGTGGCGATGTTAGAAGACAAGGGGTATGATGTTGTTTTCAGCGAGGGAAAGGCCTTCCTGCGCAGCAAGACAACTGGTGAGGACCCGGAAGATAGGGGTTCGAGTGAGGAACCTTTATCAGTTGCATGTAGATGGATGCACAGCAATGGCAAGCAAGGCAGAAGGATTTGTGAGCCAGGATGATGGAGATTTGTGGCACAGGAGATTGGGTCACCTTCACCATGGAGCCTTGAAGATACTACAACAGATCACTACAGGGCTTCCAAAAGGCACACGTGCACAGTCAGATCAATGCAAGGGGTGTACTTTGGGGAAGTTTGTGAAAGCCACCTTTCACGAGAAGGATAGTCACGCCACGACAATCCTTGAGAGAATTCACACAGATGTGTGTGGACCTTTCTCAGTTGCTTCGACAGCAAAATATAGGTATTATGTGACTTTTGTTGATGATTTCTCTCGTAAGTGCTGGATCTTCTTCATGCAGAAGAAGAGCGATACATATTCAAAGTTCTGTGAATTCAAACCACTGGTCAAGAAGGAGTTGGGGAAGAAGGTGAAGGATCTTAGGAGTGATAATGGTGGTGAATACATCTCAGACGAGTTCAAAGATTTCTGCAAAGCAGAAGGGATTCGAAGAGAGCTCATAGATCCCCATAACCCACAGCAGAATGGGGTAGCTGAGCGAAAGAACAGAATGATCATGGGTGTTGCACGAGCGATGTTACATGATCAGGGCCTACCCCTTCACTTGTGGGCGGAAGCATGCAATACAGCAGTTTATGTGCAGAACTGTTGTCCTCATAAGATACTTGGCATGAGTACACCTGAGGAGGTTTATTCTGGTAAGAAGCCTGATATTTCTCATTTGAGGATTTTTGCAGCTAACATTTACATGCATGTGACGAAGGATGCCAGGAATAAGTTGGATCCGACCGCTGAGGTTGAGATATTTGTGGGGTACACTGATACGCTGCATAACTATCGTGTGTATTTTCCAGACAGTGGTAAAACTGTTGTTCGACAGGATATAAAATTTCAGGAGGAAAAAGCCATGAAGTGTTCACTTGAGAGGGAGCTACACCTGCATGCAGATGAGGAGCTATTAGTTCCTAAGGATGAGCTTCAGGATGTGGATCAACCACAGGACGAGGTTCATGGAGTGGAAGAGACCACTCAAGCAGCGCCAACCATCAGAGGGCGAAAGCGCTTGACAGAAGCTGAGCGACTGGCTCAAGATGCAGAGAAAGTTGTAGGACCACCTACAGCCCAACGCAGGCAGAGACAGTCACCTGATCGTTACACTGGATACATGGCTCTTATGAGCAAGTGTGTTGTGACTGAGCCATCCTCTTTCGAGGAAGCTGTGGAGGATCCCGCATGGGTAGACGCCATGGTGAAAGAGTATGATTCTATTGTCAGAAACAGTGCATGGGAGATTGTTCCTAGACCGGAAGGGAAATCAGTGGTGGGTTCGAGATGGATCTACAAAGTTAAGCAGGCAGCTGACGGGAGTGTGGAGAAGTACAAGCAAGATTTGTTGCTCGAGGCTTTTCACAAATAGAGGGGATCTATTATGAGCAGACCTTTGCACTTGTCGCAAGGTATTCTTCCATACGAACGATTCTTGCTCTCTCAGTGCAAATGGGATGGCACATTCATCAGTTGGATGTGAAGACTGTGTTCCTTCCTAGATGTTAGAGAAAGGAGGATGCTACTTCAACGGAGGTAGTGGATGCCACTGGTTACTAGCAGTTGGTGGAGTCGCATGTGTGCAGGCTCAAGAGAGGCACATCAGGATATGGATTGGATGAGGTGAAGCTATGTGGCTTCATGGATGCAGATTGGGCAGGGAGCTCAAGAGGCCAAGTATATGGCAGCAAGGGCATAGGTACCATCATATCAGAGATTGTGTGCAGTGGAGGATCATGTTACTTTCATACATTCCAACGGAGGATCAGGATGCTGATATTTTGACGAAGGCTCTCACCAGGAGCAAATTCGAATACCACCGAGGCAGGATAGGGGTTGCTAATAATCCATATCTTGTCGAGAGGGAGTGTTGAGATTGCAACAAGATGATGGAGCTTAGTGAAAAGAGTTGCCTTCACTAAGTGGGCCCGCAGAAAAATTATGGCGCAAGTTCTATTTTTGGATCACAGCAAGGATGATCACAGCGACCACAGCAGGGATGATCACAACAGGAGTGATCAAAGTCTATTTATAGACTGGCTGTCAAAAATAGAAAAGTCAAATATTATTGTCTTATAATAATATTTAGACTATAAAATTTATCGTATTCTCTTGGAGCACTTCAGTTTGAGCTACAGATGTGGCACATGCAGCTGTCATAACAAAATATGTTTTCTTTGTGGGTCAGTTGAGTTGTTGCATGCATGACTTCAGTTAGAACTCAATCAGTTGAGTTTGGTGGAGTTGATTGTGGAGTTGATGGAGTTGTGTTCAGTTTGACTTGGTTAAACTAGTTGTAATTAGTCTAACTGCAAATAGACTGATGATGAGTTGTTAACTAATTATTAACTCATAATGCAACTAAAGAATACATCAGTTAACTCAGTTGCATGTCAGTGCATGTTCATTTCAGCAGGGACAGGTGTTAGAGGATTAGATTGCTATCAGTTGTGTGACTATAGTTGTGCATGAGGATTTGCACAATCAATGAGATTGAGTTATGCCAATGAGAATTAGCCAATACCAAGTGATTATAGCCTCTACTCATGTGATTCCCAGTGTGAGTGATTCTTTTGAGGTAAATAAGAGTTTGGTTCAACCATTCTCATCCATTCTTGTGCAGGTATTGAGCAGTGGAGGCAGGCAAGTAGTGGAATAGATTTGGAGATCAGATCTGAGCTGTATTGTGTGTA